>KL197709.1:519596-590054 GCA_000697665.1 Jaapia argillacea MUCL 33604 | reverse complement strand
CACAACTCCTATCATCATTCTCGACTTCCGTATACCCTTTATGACATCTCATGCAGTGGAGTACGGGGGGAGGAGTGAGGAGGGAGAAGAATGTTTGGAGGGTACGGAGGGTTTCTTGGGTTGAGGGAGTTGTTAGTGGGAGGAGGAGGGAGGAGGTTGGGGATGGGGGGGAGGCGAGGTGAGTGAGGTGAGTGAGGATGTAGGTGTGCAGGATTTTGGGAGGGATGGAGGTGATAAGGGTGATGAGGGCTTCTGGGTCGATGGGGTCGGGAGACGGAGTCGGTTCTGGTGTTGATGTGCTGGGTTGGTCGGGTGATGCGTCCGCGATTTGACGATCTGTGCTCGTCCCGATATCGGAAGGCGACGGTGTACGAAGTCCCAGCGGATACGTAGGCTCTCGTTCTCGTTCTTGTGGATGCTGAATCGATTCTGACGAGGATTCTTGAGGTGGGGGAACTGGTGCGACGAAATCATCCTTGGTGGGAGTAGGCGCCGGAACGACTTTGCGAGTAAATAATCCGAAAACCATGGTGATTGAGTGGGGTGATTTGCAGGATATGCTGTTGGTTATATGCAGGAACAAGATGAGGGGAATTTGTGAGAAAGAAAAGAGAAAAGAAAGGAAAGAAAGGGATATATGGGCACTGGAGTCAAAGCAGCCTGCAAAAGCACCGTTGTCGCGTGTTATGGGCGTGGGAATATCAACGACGCCCCATTGTCGCGTCGTGTCACAATGGTCACACTACGGTCACGACAATAACCCCTGAATCGAGAATCGATAGGGTTGCATCAGAACCATATAATCCATTGAATGAAACGGTGAACTCATTGCTGCATGGTGATCGGCATAAACAATATGTCAACCGATATTAACGGCCCACTACCAGACCGCCTCACCTTCCCCCCATTCCCCAACCCACCTCCCAACGTCCAAATCACCCCTTTTGCCTCCTTTAAACAATCCGGTATCCAACTCCGTTTATTAGGAGACGGGGTCGAACTCGACGGGCTAGGTATACCCACTGTCGAGTTGAAGATGAAACATGGGTATGATGCAGGGGAGGAGGGAGGGAAAAGGAGGAAGAAGAGGAAGAAGGGTGGGGCTATACCCGGTGGTGGGTTTTTGCAGAGGCCTTGGTGGGAGATTTGGGCTGAAGGGGAGGATTTGAGGATTGGGAACTATGATCTGTGAGTCGCGTTTTCTTTCTTTCTTTTCTCTTGGATGGTGTCGAGGAGGAGGAGTGGCGGGGATGCAGCGATTGGCGCCCTTTGGCGACATGGTTTCACTCGACTGCCAACCCGCTCATTACCATGGAGTGATTGGTAAGGCTTTCCAGCCTCACCAATACCTTCACGTTCATCGCGTTTTTCGCCGTCGACCGTCGTATCCTTTCTTTATACGGGCGCTTATACTGCGCCTCCTCCCTCCTCACCACCCTCCATTTATCCGTAACTAACACCCCACCACCTCCCAGCGACCAATCCCCAGGCGACCGCATCTTCCAAGCCGCCCACGATTTCCACGTCGGCAGACCTTGGCCCACCGTCAGCACAGGCCTACAGAACCTTTGGGACCAGGTTCGTTTTCTCCTCTCTCCACTTTCGTTCGTATATGTTCTTTGAGGGATCAGGACGTTGCTTTGTTCCAACTACTTGTCTCGATGTTCCGATCAGTGAACCTCCGTTGCTCGTACCCGCCATTGTTGAGAATGGATCTGGGTTCGCTAGCGTTGACACCCTTTGATCCCTGGGTTGTTTTCGAACTTGTCGGTCCCTTAGCCTCGCATACCGTCAGTGCTTCAGCCGATACGATGTCGTTTGAATCCCATTCCACTTTCATCCACTACCTATCGTCGCCTACCCTCACCTCCCTAACTGACCTACTTCCCGACCCATTAGTACCGTCTCTACCTAGGCCTCCTAGCCCACCCCAACCAACCCTCCAAAAAAAAGAAAAAAGCCATCGAACTCCTCGACGGGGCGGGTGACGACGAAGACGTAGTTTACTCTGACGAAGAAGGCATCGACGACTCGCCTCGACCTCCTTCTCCTCTCAACCCTGACCCAGCCAACCCCGATCAAATCGACGCACCCAATCCCACAACCGACCCAACCGAAGAAGACCAACCCCTCCCCCAAACCCCCGATCGTTTAACTCCCTTCTTGAATGACCCAGAACGTAACACCAAAATCTTCTTATCGAGTTATTTCAGGGATAAAGGGATGGTTTGGAGTGAACCGAAATCGAGAGATGCAGGGTTGTTGATTGGGTTTTGGTTGAGGTTCTTAATCCGTAACGGCGTTCTCAAACCCGTTCATGGGGATGAGGATGGGGAGGATATAGTGAAGAAGTTGTGGGCGGCTGTTGCTGTTGCCGATCTCGTGAGTGATTTTTCTTTTTGGTTGGAGGGTGGGGTTAGGGCTGATTTTGGTTTAATGTGTGTAGGCAAAGAAAGAGTTACCGGCTTCGCATGGTATCGCTAAAGTTCTACCTTGTGCGTTCAATTTGGGTTGTAAGGAACTATGGGGTTCTCAACTTGAGAAATTCGAACTTTCGACGCCGCTGGTGGAGGCTGAGGTGTCGGAGGTGAAGCCCGAGGATGAGGAAATGAAAGAAGAAGGGGTGAAAGCGTTTGAAGAGGCGTTGGCGAAGGAAGGTGTCAAGATCATCCTAGCTAAAGATGTAGAGAAGGAATTAGCGAGCAAGGAGAGAGAGGAAGCTATGGAGGATAACCTCGATCCGTTGCCCAAGACCGGTGATACGGGAGGGTGGGGAACGGGTTCCTCCTCCTCGTATATCTCACCTTCTCTCAACTCCAAATGGGATACCTTCCCTCTCACTTCTACTGATCCTCCCCCCGATCCTGACCCTACTCCCACTCTTGGTGGTTGGGGTTCTGGCGGGTGGGGTGCCAGTTCCACGACGGGTGGTGGGTGGGGCGACCCCTCCGCGCCTGCCCCAGGGTACGACCCATGGAATCCCTCCGATCCAGCCAACAAACCGAACTGGGATGACTACATACCCACTAGTTTGACAACCGTCTTGGGCCCCAGCCGGCTTCCTCTAACCCACGAAACTGGGGTTGTAGAATGGAGTGCTAGGAGGATTGTTGGGTTTGAGAAGCCCAAGAAAGTGAAGAGGGGAGAGGTTGGCAGTGGTGGTGGTGTGGATGCGGTTGAGAGGGATTTGGAGGAGAGGTTTGGGAAGATGGTGTTGGCGCCTTGGTTGGGGTGGAATAAGGATGAGACGTCAGAGATTAGGACGCCTGTTATCCTTCCTAAATCGAAGGGGAAGGTCGTTTCGTCTAACGAGGTTGGAGATGCTTCTGGCGGAGAGGAGGATGGTGGGGAAGAAGGACATGATCCCTTCAATGACAACATCACCGTGTTGGTTCTACCGAGCGCGTTGGAGAAGTTGGTGGTGGGGATGGGTTTGGGAGCGACTTGGATTCAGGTCGTTCGTCAGGGGTCTGAGGGTTCGAGGAAGGATGGTGATGGGAGGTTTTGGTATTTGGAGCAATTGATGCATGTCATTCCTAGCTTCTATTCGGAAGAGTGAGGTGGGCTCCCCGCCAGGAGGGGAGTGTGCGTGGTTGGGGTTGGGTTGCGGTCGTTTTCGCTTTGGATGTTTTGTATGATCTTACGTTGTCAGTGCTCTCGTCTGCGTTGTACGTTACTCCTATAGTCGTTCCGGAGTCGACTCGGCTGAGGCACATTCAGCTGGAGTTTTCTGAGAATAGCAATGTATAACCTCAGGAACGGTTCGCTGATGTACTAGTCGCAAAAAAAGTCCATCATAGCAGTAAAGCCAGCGTTCATTCTGCAACCCGAAATCCCTCCGTTAGGAGAAAACCCCATCATTCATCCAGGAAAGCCAGGCGAAAGGACACCCGTCATAACCGTGAAGCCAGCCTTCGTGCTGCAACCCGAAACCACACCTTTACGACAAAACCCCATCATTCACCCCAGAAAAAGCCATGGGTTTCTAACTTTCTTCGGGGGGAGAATAATGCCTGGATACAGCTCGATGCGCACAGCCGTAAGTATCCAACAGAGACGCGAGAGTAGTAGGAATGATACTACACTGCAGCACCATATATGCATACCGAGATACAGCTGGGTATACGCGTAAGGGTCCCCTCCTTGATTCATCGGGGTGATGGGACCCACAGGCGAACGGAGATCCAAGTAGAGATATGTGGGGAATAGGAGAGAGGAAAGCAGTGGTGTTGAGTTTATGAACGCCGGAGGGCGATGTTCAGGGATACTAACCCCCTAGCGACGTGGAAGCGATGAATACACCAGCCTCCTTGTTAGATCGCCGCGCATGACGTAGTATACTCGTCTATGGGGTAGACCTGTGCAGAGATACACTTGTATGAGATGTGTCCGAGTCATGGGTGTGGGGGAGAATGTGATGATCCCTTGACGTTTAGCGGATGAGATTTTGGAAAGATACCGTTGTGAAACACGAGGAGGCATTCGTAGCGTTCAGGACGTCTACGAACGAGTGCCGATGCCGGGGGCACACGCAGATGAACCCGGAGAGACGACAAGACGTCGCCTCGTCGCGGTAGTCACAGACAGCCCCCCCTGGAACTTCGAATGATGGTGGCTATAGGATGTGTCTGGCTGACTCGTTCGCACAGAAAGAGATAAGTGGGGTTCCTCCGGCCCACCCTCGAATCCAGAATCGATCATTGGTGCATGTCCTCTCATCAAGGATCATTTCAAGCAGCCCATTGACAATCAGCATCGTTGTAATTTGACGTAGGCTCTCAACCCCCTCCTGTTCCTGGCCAAAGCGTCTCCAGAGAAAAGATATCGGAGGACTTGTGTGAAATTTCAGACAAACGAGTGCACTGAGGGCCGCCGGCTGGATGACGAACGAACGGATCAAAACAGCATCGCTCCGAACAGTGCCCACATGGCTTCCATGTGTTGGTGCCTAGCACTGCAATGTAGCGTGGCTAACGTGGCGATCCGAAAAAGTCAATCTCCATCAAAACGTCCTTCTCATTTCGATGCCCTGTTGCCCGAGACTTGGACCACGACGCGATGCACACCCACGCCCTACTAGGGTTTCTGACGTATGCCAATTTTTTTCACTTGGTTGATGGGCTCGTTCTCTCCTGGTTGGGTCACACAGAGACCCCATCCACAACTGCTGTCAGCTCACAGGTTGTCCTTTTGGCTCGTGTGGATGTCTGACTGCACTATAATTTCCTGGGAGGCTTCGATCGCAAACTGCATGCACGCCAACATACCCGAGTCATACGAGTATGAGATGGACCAGAATTCCGACAGTACAGCCTCGTCCTCCCAATTGTGTTTGTACGTTTCTTCCGAGATCGTCTATGCCGCGCAGTCTTTTCCATCCAATTTTTTTTGTTCCGGCAATCCTTGGATGAAATTATGTGGTGCATCAAAGCGCCAGGGCGAAGCCCAGGTATTGCTACCTTTCCTAGAATGAACCCGAGTACCCTGACTCCTTTGTTCACCGCTGGGCGAGGCGATTCACCCTCCTCTCTCTGTCCTTTGATGGGGATGGCCTTACCGGAATAGTATGCGTCCCGACAGGCTACCATCGACAACTATTTGAGGCATGCCGAATCTTCAATGTCGACCAACATCCTCCGATCCGCCCTTCTCTCAAGTCAACTCTCTCGCCCAACAATTCGATATGATCAACAACAACCCCTTCGCCAGTTGGTCCCAGTCTAGCCGCGAACCCACTTCGGGTTCATCTACCCCTCCGTCGATTTACGGCGCCCTCCCTTATCCTTCTAACCCTCAGCCTCTCGTCGCTGCACCTATCGGTGGGGCCACGATCAACTTTGCATTCACCAACTTCAACCCTTCCATCTTGAACTGCACCTTCGTCAATCGCAGCTCTCAACCCATCTACTCCATCTGCACTGACACGTCACCGATTTTTACCGTTGTTAAAAATCCTGAAGGTCGTAGCCTGGCATTGATCGAGTGGCATACTCGTCCTACGGTTGAGTTACGTGGTGTGTTTGGGAAGCAAGAGGCTAGGAGGTGGCTCGCAATGTCTCCGGACATGAGGTAAGTCTCATATTCTGTGACTTTACCCATGTAACCGCCTCTAAATCATGCTTCTTTCCCTAGGTCGAGGACCATGACCATCGGTTCTACTTGTTACGTCTGGGCCCCAGCTGGCAATTTCATTTGTGTAAGTCGATTCTTATCTCCCACCCCGTGAACCACTCTGATGCTAGAATCGTTTCTGGTGTTATTTAGCTCTACGCCACTGCACCGTCCGCACCTCAAGTCCTGGCTAGGATTGGCAAGACTCCGAGGATGATCACCTTGGAGATGACCCAGACTGCGATGGACTTGCGTTTGTTGGAGCCTTGTGTCGTCGCTGCCGTTCTCCTTCAATCCGGCCGAAACATTGACTGATTGCCATCCTGCCCTTTCGACGATCGACACGACGCCTGAGCCACGCTTGCACCACTGTATCGATAATTTCGTCCTTCATCCTCTCTCTCATAACATTTTGTAGCAATACGGACTCTAGAGTTGTATCACTAGTAAATATGTTTCGTTGGCTTCGAATGACTGTATCCATCATCTACACGGACTAGTATTTATTATATTACTAGAAATCCACATACTGTATCTATCACTACTTGAAGTTTTCTCTCCGTAGTCATAAGAGTGTGCTTCAACCCGATCATGCCAACAGACTTGCAGCCGAAACTCGATGCCTGCTAACCAGGAAAGCGCTTACGGAGAGGGCCGTTAGGGTCTCCGTTTACCAGCTGGCGATCTACACCACTTTTCTTCGATTCATGTGATTGACCTTCGCTCCACATCTGCATCTGGAATCTGCATCCGAGTCGCCACCGACCATCTGTCAACCGTGCAGAAACTGCTGCCTGGTGTGTCTCGGAGGGCATGTCTATCCTCACCATAAACGGCACAATCTTCCTTCTGTTTTCCGAAGGTATGTCTTCGTTACTCTACAGCGCACTCCAAAAGTTACCCATGTTGGAATGGGTCCGGCGACCGGTCTGCCGGAGATCATCCAGAAGGTGTTGTCCAACACACCCGACCACAGCATAAATATTGATGAGCAACTTTGGCGTCTCTATTGCGGTCGGCTTCTTTCGGCCCCGATCGCAGTTGTCGATCATGAGGAGTCAATCAAAACGAACTTCAAGCCGCTCGACATCGCAGAAAACTCCCCAGTCAACTTGTCCTTGCTTTTCTCGCCGACAGCACCATGACCAAATCGCGCAAGGCCAGAGCACGCAAACCAGCCACAGTTGGGCCCGGGAACGTCATCACAGGGGAGGGGACCACCCCTCTCCACAGCTCCCTCGAACCATCCCATTTGTCAATCCTCCCCCGCCCTCGTGAGTGAATTCGTCTTGTGAGTGATGTGGACCATCCTCATTGCATCAATTCCCAGCTGCCGACTCTCAACTTGAAAGCGATAGAGCAAGGTGGGGTACGTTCTTAATCTTACCAATATCACGCGCTCATCGGTATTCACTCCCTTGTTGGGTTGAAGCCAGTAGAAATGCAAGGAAGAGAGAGTTCCGTGCCGAGAAAAAGAAATCCAAGATTGAGCGCCAGGCGCTGTACGATGCGCTTGGGGAACAAATTCGTGATGTGATTGAAGAAACGAAGGCTGACACACAGGAGGTACGGAGACTCCGTGTTAAGCTGGAGGGAATGGCTTCTGCCAGTGAAGCACGGTCGGTGTATTTGGAGGACAGACGGGTGGATTTAGAGGACGGACGGGTGGATTTAGAGGACAGCTTGGCGGATCTGAAGGACGACTTTCAGAAGCAGCTTGATGAGGTATGGTCCCTTGTAAACGCGAACACCGAAAACTTTCGACTTCTTCAAGAGGTGAGACGTGCATCGCTCCAGAGTCACTATTACTTACACATGCGTGTTTTCAGCGCATAGACGCACAGGATCGGATTTGCCTTCGCGCCCTCCTAGACGAAGCCCGTGATTCAATCCTCGACGAGGAGCTTTCACCTGATTCCTGGGACCGTATCAGTTCCGGAAAGTCCACCAGAGAACTCGAGCTCTTCATTTCCTCAAAAATGAAGAAACCGTTGTCCCCCGAAGCCATGCAGCTCATCTTTGAGCCAAGCGAGCCCTGCTCAGTGGATAAAATGGCGGTCAAGGAAGCCCTCAGATTGGAGGCGGCCAATTTGGACGACTCGGAGCGGGAATCGATGGAGGAGATATACGCTTTCGTCTTTGGTGAACAGGTTTAGGGTCAGGAGTTCTTCGCCGTCTTAACCACTTGTGGTACTTCCTTTCACCTCGTAGCTTACGAGTAGCCTACTGGTGAACCGAGCCTCTCGACAAGATGGACTTATCAATTCTCCAGCTCTTCCTCAGTAGCACCGGGTCCTCGCGGCGTCTCCGAGTCCCATCTGAAATGTACTTATCCTCCGCAGCCTTCTGTTCGGCCACTCCGACGTCTTGGAGGCTGTAAGTTCCTTGCGTGATGGAAATGACTTTCTTGCCTCTCCATTTAATATTAGGCCAGATTTTTGGGACATTGTACATCGGATTATCTACGCATATAACGGCCGCCATGACAATGATGACACTGGTACACAAGTTCACTAAAATAGAAGGGATTTGACGAACCGTTAGCATCCACTACTGACGTGCCTCCTGCCAACTCACAATTACAAGAGGTGCAAGAGTCGAAAGGCTGGGGTAAACAGGTTCATTCTCTCTGCGGCTCGGCCCACGCATTCTACATCGCCACTTCGATGCCGAAGAGTCCTCACAATATTCACGTCAGTTGATAACCAATTCCAGACGATGAGCTGGAACGCTCGGCGGTGTTCGCCCGACATAGGACGGAATATGATCTCCGAAGACTTGACCACCTCGTAGAGATAGACGCCCAGCGAGGTGGGGCGATATTGAGGGGATCTCAGTCGTCGGATGATGCCCCCTTGGAAACTAGGGGGAGAAGGTGAAACCTCCCTCGTCAATATATGCCAAAATCAACAGGGAGACAACACGTATGGCATTGAATTTGCTACACAGCGACAAAACAATTCTGAGAGGGACAGGATCTACGACATAGCCGGAACATCAGTTACCGACACCCACTGACCAGTGACCATCAATGCTCCGCGACAACACGCCTAAACAAGGGTAGCCCAATGAAATTCCCAGGGACGGTGACAAGGAGGAAAATCACAAAGCGCTCCACCGTGGATTCGTATCCGGCGGTGTGCATTAAGGATAAGGTCTGAAATACGATCTAACATCAACCTTGTCAACTCGGACTCCTCCCAAGATTGGACGTACTCGTTTAACTTCTGGCGACGGACCGCGATGCTCTCGTCGCCACCTCCGCTGTGCCAGCCAGAACTAATTCATTCTTGTATTGCAGATCATCCGACCCTTCCATGATCGTTCACAGGTGGCGGTAAGACTTGGTGGCACCTGAAAGGCTAGATATATCAAATTCACCCATGATTTCCACAAGGAGCTCTGCGGGTAGTGTGTCCAGCATGGCTATGGCAGAAAACAAAATGCGCTTTCGGAGCGAAACTTGTTACGGCGTCTCTCATAGACAGAATTCGTAGACGAGCAATGTTCTGTCTATGGATTTCAGAGCAGTGTCCGAGTCGATCGTTGGGAAACAGCGATGGAATGATAACAAGAACTTGATTGCATCGCCCTCTGGCTTGAGTGGCCTTTTGGGTTGGACAAGCAAAAAGGCGAGGCACAGTATGCAGGACGTGGTGTTGACCGACGGGACCGAATGTATGCAGTGGCAGAGGGATGCTTCCGCGGCAATCTCCGAGAAACACTTCGAATTCCTCTGTCAATCCAAGTTATCCAACCCGTCAAGTTCGAATTCGACACATCAAACTTGCCTCCGATGTTCAAACGTTCACTGTCGGTACCTTCTGGGACGAACTTGATGCCCACTACGGAACAAACGATACTCGCTAACTCGGAGGCTTGACCAAGTATCCCGATGTGGTGACCTTGTGTGGCAGGAACCCCCGAGGCTGGTCGCCGTCCACTGGAGACACACTTGTGTTTACCCACTTGCCAGTATAGACCACTGTCCGACCAGCACTGAGTCGAGGGGTCTATCCGGCCCAATCTATCTGACGATTATGAACAATTGTAACTTGTTTCTGTACTCGCCTCGCAATGGCCGAAACCTTGCGATCGACAGACCCGAGTCGCTACATTTGCTTCAGTGTTTGCTCTTCCTCATTCCTCATCAAAATCTTGTCTTCCTCTGGAATTTGATTCAAAAAAAGCGGTGCACTCGCCACGGGGCCCAGCGCCACCGTCGATAACCTGGGCAGACTTGCTATCGTGTATCCTTCTGAGGTCTGTGCCAGTCCTGTCTACCGTTGATCCCTGGGCTACACGACGCTGCAAACCTCCTGCACGATTACTGTGAATGTACATGGGAATGTCGTGGACGAACATTCTACACTTGTCGCCACAACATTCGCCAGCGTTGTCCCTTCTCCCAGCCGAATTCACCTCGCCTAAGGCCTCTTTGTTGTAGCTCTGCTTTTCATCCGGAGCTCTCTGCTTCTAGCGTCAATTCACCTATTCCAGCTGCTTCTGTGTTCTGCCTTCATAACACAAAGCGTACTTCGCGGCTACGTATTGCGGTTGTGGCGAACAACTCCTTCGTTCGACGGGCAAGTTTCACGAAATTCTGTGCCACGATGCAAACTCTCAGCGGGTATATAACGGCTGAAATCACTGGGGTTTGACCATCATCTCCCAGCCTCGAATTCGTCAACCAACGCTCCCCATAGTCGTCTTCATCCCCTTCAGTCTACAAAGCATCCTATCAAGCCACCCTATCAAGCCCTCTCAGCTCCTTCGTGCTCTTTGCCTGTCTCTCGAGTAATTCCACCCATTCGATCCTCAAGTAACAACCTCGTTGCGCCCGAGCATCTCAGCTCCTGTCCGCCGACCCCGTATTCTCAAACCTCGAAACCGAAAATGGCGAATAATTACGTCACTTATGAGTTCCATCGGAATAGAAATTTTACCAGCTTCCAAGTTTACAAAGCTCAGACCGGAGAACGCGGACCAAGCATCGCATACCTAGTGGACTCAAGTGTCCCAGGAGCCCCCCTCAAAACGTGGGAGACCAAAGTATTTGATCTGCAAGGGGATCTTCTAGCTTCGATCTTGTGGGTTCCTCAAGGGATTCATCAAATTGATCGTCCGCGCGTCCACTTTCCCGGGGAAGGATGGATGAACCAGTGGCTTCCCCCGCTGGAATATAGGTTGGTCCATGTATCTTCAGCCTTGATCGTAGACTTAAATTGACTTGTTACTCCAAGGCCTGACATTCGGAAGATGACCCTTAATGGACTTGTCTACTACTGGCTGCCGCACGGCCTTGGCTTTGTGGTACGTTGGCACTCTGACCTCCTTCCTCCCTCCAATTGCATCACCACTATCGTTTCTTTCTTCCAGCTGAGAACATCCGTTGATGGACGCACCCAAGATCTGGTTCGCACAGAAGGGGATGCAACCAGAGTGAAATTCAAAATCCTCGAGCATCTCGCCACGCCTTTCATGTTGGAGCATTGTGTCGTTGCGATGGTTCTCTTATATCGAAATCAACTTGGCAATAACATTGATTAATTCCCCTGTGGCACTTGCACCCGTTGTGTTGTGATCTTTCTTATTATGCTATCAGTACCTATGTATTTTACCTGTTCATAGAAAGACAATATATCGGTGTCCCATCCTGCGAAGGACAGATCCTCGCGACAACACATGTCAGCTTCAGAGAGCCGAGGGCTGCCGGAAGTGCTCAGCATATATTTTCAGATCAGGATGGGCCTTTAGAACCACCTCAGCCATGCGAAACAGAGATCGCGCCCGAGGCAGGTTGAGAAGACTGACCCATGTGTACCGCTTGGCACGAGGACATGAGGTCTGTACATAGCAGTGGTGCGGCCCACCCGTCCTAGCTTGGAGATGGCCAGAACGATGAAGAGAAGCCTATCACCAGTGAAGGATGTCCGCCCAACGAAGAGCACAGGGTGATGCTTAGCCTGAGATCTGGAATAGGGCTGGGGAGGTGGAAAGCCAAGAGAAAGAAATCATGGAATATGGTGCGAGGGGGCTATGGTGGTTGCAGTGTGTAGAGTTCCAAGTACGAGAGAATGTGTCATTGCTGTCAAGAAGAAAACAGAAGTTCTTATCCAAAACCCATTCAGATGCTGAAGTGTTCTCACAATCTTCACTTCAGCAGATAGCCAATTGGAGACGATGAGGTGAATCCCTTGGCGGCGTTCACTCGACAAACGACGGGATATGATCCCCAAAGATTTGGCCGCCCTGATATGGGTAGACGCCCAGCCAGGTCAGGTGATAGTGGAGGGATTTCAGCCGTCAGATGGGCCCCCCACATGGAAGTTATGGAGAGAAGGCGTATCTCAAACGATGGAGCACCGGGCTGTTCACTCCAGCAACCTCCCTCAACAACGCCTGACAAAACCAAAACGGAGATAAGGACGTACGGTACGGCATGGCAGAAAATGAAATGCGCTTTAAGAACCAATGTCTGAGTCGAACGATGGGAAACAGCGACGGAGTGATAACAAGAGCTTAGTTGCATCGCCCCCTGGCTTGGGTGGCCTTTGGCCCAGGGTTGGCCAACCAAAGATTTGCGTCACTGAGTTCCAATCAAGTTTACTGTGCATTTCACAGTTGGAGAGCGAAGACTGCATAGAAAACAAGCGATGTGACGTGTGTACGAGGTCCGGCGCAGTTCCGCCTTTGTAGATTGGAGAACGGGGTCTCAACACAGGATTCCAAGGCCGAATGTTGGACGAAGGGTCCTCTTGGCCTACACTTTCAGTCGAAGTCCACTAGCGCCTACCCTAAATGAAATGAACCAAACAAGGCACTACAGCGCTTCACCACCGACTTCCTTTGTCAATTACACTCATTAACTTTGGTCGTTTTCCTATTATCCCCCTTCACGACGCGTCAAAACGCGTCGAAAGACTGAAACCTGGGCTTATGGCGCGTAGAGCGGCATCTGACGACTCGCTCAAAGAAAATAATTCTCGGGTGCAGGGCGAGGCGATGTCGGGTGTTGCCAATGGTCCCGTCAAGAGGGAGAAGAGGCGCGTTGTGCCTCAAGCTGAGGACGGGCACCTAGCAGGTCCAACGGCGCTCAACGGTTTTAATGGTGTGCACGATGACGGGGAGGATTCCAATGGGGAAGTTGATCAAGAAGACGAGGATGAGGGTGGTACACCGAAAGGTCGAAAGCGTGTCCGAGTGAACACAAATGGGGACGGTGTGCCTGCCGATTTTGACGAGGAGAATGAAGGCGATGAGGATGTTAAAGTTCGAGTTAAGACAAGGACATTTGAGAGGGATCAGGACGGGTATGCATCTCAGCACTTCTGCATCTTTGCCGCCCTTTCCCGACATGAATCATTCCTATCATCATTGATATATGATACTGAAATGAATATCATTTAGATATGTCCCTGGCTCGATTGTTCGTGTCCAGCTCAAGAACTTCGTAACGTATGACTGGGTACAGTTCAGACCTGGACCCTTCCTCAACATGGTCCTGGGCCCCAACGGGACGGGAAAGAGCAGCATAGCTTGTGCTTTGTGTATCGGGCTGAACTTCCCCCTCGCAGTGCGTATTTATCCCGTTTGTCCGATACTTGCGCAGTTGTCAAACTTCAGCTCGACTCCTAACCCTACTTCGCCTGATATAACGTTATTGATGCGGAGCGATAGGTCCTCGGCCGCGCGACCGAACTGAGTTCTTTCGTCAAGATGGGCACGGAAACAGGTCATATTGAAATTGAGTTGAAGTCAAAGCCAGGCCGACAGAACCTGATAATTCGACGAAATTTGAGCGCGTCGAGCAAGGCCAACAGTTTTATGATCAATGGACAAAAGGCCACGGGCAAGGAAGTGGATTTGAGGATGGCAGAGTTGAATGTCGGGGTGACGAACTTGTGGTGCGTAACGTCGTTTCTTCATTCTCATTCCTTCAATTCTGACTTTGAAAACCTCCAGCTCCTTCCTTCCTCAAGACAAAGTTGCGGAATTCGCCCGCATGTCCCCCCAAGAACTTCTCAGGGAGACTCAACGTGCCGCCGGCGACGCGAATCTAACCAGCTGGCACGAGACGTTGATTGGTGCCGGCAAGGAGTTGGCGCAAGTCACTGAAATGTTAACATCTGATCGTGATTCATTGAAGACCATGGAGGAGAGGAATGCGAACCTTGAAAGGGAGGTAGAGAGGTTCAAGGAAAGGCAGAAACTTCAGCATCGGGTGCGTATTTTACTTTCTGCTTCTGCTCCCTTCTTGTCTTTTCCTTCCCTTTCCCCTTCTGTCGTGTCGAGGGTCTTGTGACCTCACATTCTCGCGCGCTCATCCATATCGTATTCGCCAATATTGACTTTCTTCTTTGACTTTCTTCTCTCAACTCTCAGCTCGAGTTACTCAGCCTGATTCTCCCATTCATGGAGTACGTAGAGGCCAAGGAACTGTATACGGCAACCAAGGAGGTTCAGCGTAAGTGCCATGAGAAGGTTAGAAGGCTCAAGGAGAGGAACAAGCCCGCCCACGCCCTACTCGCGTACGTTTCTCTTTAACCTTTACGTCGTTCTACGATACGGTCGACGTCGCGTTTCTGTGTTTCGGGGTGATATCGTCGTGCGGTTTCACACCATTCCGTCTCCCGCCCAATACCTTGTCATTACTAACGGACTTCACAGTGAACTAGCAAAGCAACACACAGATTACGGGAGGAAACGAGACAAGGCCAAGGATGCTTCGAAGGCCAAGTTCCAGGAGATGAAGAGGAAATGGGCCGAGAATGAGAGGCTGGTTCGTGCATCCCTCACTTTGCTACATCTACCCCCGATCGCTGAGATCCCAAAAACCTCACCCTGCTTTGCTGATGTTTGAATGATTTATACAGGAGGAAGAGATGACATCCCTCGTTGATGCGCTTGATGATCTCAAGAAGAAGGAGAAGAGACGTATAAGCGAAATAGCTCGGCTGGAGAATGAGAACAAAATGTTGCAAGCCAAGATCGATAATCCTCCAGAGACGGAGAACATGGACATGCTGACCGATTTGCTGGTACGTCTTGCACCGCTGGCAACTATCTTCCCCCGTCATTCGCGCTATCCTATCCATTTTGAATGACTGCCCCTCTCTCGCTCCTTCGGTCGTTGTCCTAACCTCCGAATAGAAAGAGCTCTCCAACGAGGGAGCCAAAGTAAATGAGAAGAACGCCGAATTGCAGTATAGGCAGAAGCTTCACATCGAAGAGTCTTCAAAGTGGAAAAGTCAAGTTGATAGTGGCCTTAAAGGGTGTGTCCATGTTCCTTGGCCTCGGCCGTCCCTCGCGCCTCTGCGTCGCCTTCGTTCGGTCTTGTCTTAACGCATATTCGTCCCAGCCTCCGTGACCTAGATGACGTATCTGCTCGGAAGCTCCAACACCTTGCCGGAATCGATAGGGATTGTGCAGATACCATTCGTTGGCTTCGTGAAAATCGCCATAGATTCAAGTTGGAAATCATCGAGCCAGCAATCATCAGCTTGACGATCCCCGACAAAAGCTTCATGAATGCGGTTGAAGCTTGTTTCAATTTCCATCAACTGAAGGTACGTATAAATGCCTCGATTTTCGGATTGAGGTTACGACTATGTTACAAGCACGATCTGACTTCACCCCATCTGTCTAGACATTCGTCGCTCAATGTCCAGAGGACTACAAGACTCTCAACAACCTCATCGTGGACACTACAGAGGCGTTGGGGCGCAAAGGGCGGATCAATACCTGGTTTAGACCCAACTCGGAGCATACACTTGTTGGGCCGCCGCTTAGTCCTGAAGAGGTGCGCTGATATTTCTTTGGTAGAGGGAAATTTCTGATGACGAAGTTGATTATGGTTTGGCTCGCTGCTGTAGATGCGCCAACTCAACTTTGACGGCTACGCGATCGACTACGTCCAGTGCCCTGACGGTTTATTATGGTACTTGAAGAAAGAGCTTAACATGCATCGGACAGTTCGTACTCTCCCCCACTTCGTTTCATTCTGTAACTGATTATCTCCTACCGATCTGATCTAATAGGCGATTGCTCTGAACGGCGATAGAGTCAACGTCGGGCATGCAATGGGAGCGGTATCACGCATCGGACCTAATGGCGAAGGTGGTGGGGCAAACTTCATCGCTGGTAGAACTATCCACAGCGTCACTCGTTCGAGATACGGAAGACGCCTACCTCAGAACTCCACGAGGGACTTGAAGAATGCTAGGAACCTCGTTGCGCAAGCCAGTAGGTGGCTTCTCTCTACTACAGTGTTTGCTGATACAACTTACGCTTCCTGCCTCCGTGTGTAGTCGACCCTCAGGTTAAGCAGAAGTTGGAGAGACAGGTTGCTGAGGCAAGAAGGAAGTTGAAGGACTTGGAGGGTGAAGAATCCAAGATCGCCAAGGAAGAACAAGACATCGGCGCAGAAGGCCGGGCAATAGCGACGCGCCAAGAAGAGATCAAGGTGAGGAAGAAAAGAGTCTCAGATACTTTGAAGTCTATCGAATCCTGGCGCCTCAAAATCGGTTCGTGTCCTCCATACTATTTCCAGCTTGGCTTTGGCGTTTATTCGATGATGCGGTTTAGCTGGAAACCAGCAGAAGCTAGCAAACCATCGCGCAGTAAATTCTGCGGAGGAGGAGAGAGCTGATCTGAAGAAGAGGCTCCTAGACTGCGGAAAGAGACGAGCGAAGCTGGCTCGAACGTACATTGTAAGATCATCGCTCCTCCTCCATGCAATACACACTCATTTGGCTGACTTCCTTTTCTCGTGACTGCAGAACCTCGTTCGCGGTGCCATTAATGACCAAACAGAAGCGACTCGTGTTGGGCTGGATTATTTGCAAATCGGTGCTAATAAGACGGCTTTGCAGAATATGGTGAACGAGCATGATGAAGCCTATCAGAAGGCTGAGGCGGAGTACGAGAAAGGTCAGCTCATTCTATTTTTCCCAATTGGAGGTTGAGCATCTTCTGAACCCTGCATTCCTATTAGCAAATAGGGCTTTCCAGGTAGCGAAAGCTGACTCGAAAGAGAAGTTGGAGATCAGTAAGGTGAAGTTGGCGAGCTGCAGTGACGAAGTTAAGGAACAGTTCAAAGAGATGGAAGAGGTCAGTGGGTACACCACCGTCGACGAAAATATTCTTATGGCATGGCTGCGTTGCTTTTTAGGGCGGTACTGCCCGCGACAAGACCGCAGACGAAGTTCAGGCCGAGATGGAAACTGTAGAAGCCCAGTTGGCCATGAATTTAGTGACCAATGCTGGCGTCATCGAACAGTATGAGCGGAGAAAGATCGAGGTGAGTGACATGAACTACGGTGATGTAAGCCGGAAGCATGGTCGTCTTCTGAACTTTGTTTCCATCCAGATCGGTAATCTCTCCCAAACGATTGAGCAACGGGAGAAGAAGCTAGAGAAGATTGAGCGGTCGATCAAAAGCGCCCGAGTACGTGAGCTCAGTGGTTCGCAGGTTGCTGTGGGTGAACTCACGCTGTGGTGTGGTTTAGGACAACTGGGAACCTGCACTCGAGCGGTTAGTTGCCAGCATCGGTGAAAAATTCTCTGCGGCATTTGATCGTGAGTTCTTCGTTTAAGATTCCATATGCCGTTGGGATGCACATTCACATCGGTTTTCAGGTGTCAGCTGTGCCGGAGAAGTCAGAATCACTCGCCACGATGATTTCGAGAAGTGGGCCATCGACATTCTCGTCAAATTCCGTGATAGTGAGAAGCTTCAGCTGCTGACCGGCCAGCGCCAATCTGGAGGGGTATGTTTTCTATCTGGAACTGCAGTAACGCCTGTGTTAATCCTCTATTCATTAGGAACGAGCCTTGACCACGATTCTCTATCTCATGAGTTTGACTGAAGAAGCCCGCGCACCCTTCGCCCTCGTGGACGAAATTAACCAGGTTAGTATCACCATCGTGTTTTCCGTGAGTCGGTGGTTTAACAGACGTTTCAGGGTATGGATCCCCAATACGAACGGGCGGTTCACAACGAACTCGTCAACGTGACCTGCAAACCTGACAGCGGTCAATATTTCCTCATCACCCCCAAGCTCCTCACAGACCTTCACTATCACGAGCGGATGAAGGTGCTCTGTGTCAACAATGGCGAGTGGTTGCCTGAGGAAAGTGAAAAACAAGATCTAGGCAACCTAATGAACATGATCAAAGCCTGTGTCCAAGCTCGTAGAGCCCCCGCTCCTTCTTCTGCTTGATCACCTCGACGTCTTCTTGTATTTTCTAATCTTCACATATTGTTTAACCTAGAGATCACACTACTCATCTTATTGTACGGGCCTCATTCTCTGATTTCCTTGGTTTCCTGGTCGACTGTCCATGATCATGAGAGAATACATCCCTCATGCCATTAGGCGATGTTGCATTAGTATACTATCACTTGTAGATTTGTGTTCCAATTTCTGGCCAGTGCCGTTTGGCTGCAGCGATACACTGTAGGAGAACGTCCTGTGAACCCGTCGCTCCAATGCCAAGCTGTGTCACCGAGACTAGCGCTTCAGCCTCGTTCAATACGATAGATAAAGTGGTATCCAGTAGTGGTTCTTCGAAGGAGGTGGGATCAGCGAGTATGTGTTGCCTAGAAAGTCAATAAGCTCGGTCCTTCCAAACGGCGAAGACGGAGAGTGCTTACGAGTCAAATACCCCAAACGACATCGAAATGGGCAACGTATTGAGTCGCAATGGTGTCATTTCTTTTCTGGAACATATTGTCCGGCCAGTCTCTTCGTCGAAGGTTGCTTTCGGCAATCGAGCTGATAGATTGAGAAAATGGTTGGGTAAGCATATCAGAACTGGACTCACTGTTTTTTAATGCCGCCACCATGGCGATCAAGGTCGCATCGAAAGCGTTCCCGTCATAGTTGATGCAAACGGCGTCAACGTACAGAACCCAGACGGATTTTCCACTCTGTATGCAGAGGGAGGTCAGATCCAACACTCCTGCCCTGGTGATTCCGTCAACCGATGGGTCAAAGGGTCATAGAGTAGGAAATGAAGACTGACGCAATGAGGGCTTCGTTCAGCCGGTCTGACAAGACTTGTGCTTCCTCTGCTGGAGGGCCTGGCTTGAATTTCGGTGAACAGAGAGCTGGAAGATCAAGATTGGGGACTATAGAGTAGAAAGGGAATCAGGTTAAGAGGCCAACGAGGAAGGGAAACCCAGGACGCACCTAGAAAACCTTCGCCTGGAATATCGAGCTCTGGTTCGGCTATCTCGGCCTTTACTCCGCATACAATCGTTGTATCGCCCATTCTAACGAGTGCAGACCCATCGGCAGTTGAGATAGAGCCTATTGGGAACCATCATAGGCAGATGAACCTGACTGGAGACGATGGGATGCGTACCGACGTTCACTGTGATATCTCTCCACTCATCAAACTCCCGCCCATCTGGGCGGACATTCTCTGCGATAAAGCGTTCGAGGTATACTCTTGGGTGGAGACGTTGAAAAGTAGAAGCTTTGAGGGCGTCCTGTTCTACTGATGGAGGTGGGGCAGAACCAGACATTTTACGATTCAGGGGTGTGACACGGACTGGTCACACGTTGGTGTATGCATCAGTTCTGCATCGTGAACGTAACTTTCAAAGGCGCAGAAAGGAAAGGTGACAATAGAAACTACAAGTAGATTATTTTCGTTTGCACTTCCAACAATATCGAACACAAATCCCCAAACTCCTGGCCTCGTCGTGTCAACAGGAGACTAAACCTCGATGACACGCCTCGCGATCGCCACCTCCGCATTGATGATACTACTCGTGGCAGCCCCGATGCAAACGTTATTGGACAACACGACGAACTTGATGTCCAAAACCCGACATTGTCGAACCCTGCCAACCGAAACCCCGGCCCCCTTCTGGAAATCACGATCTAGACGAGGTTGCGGCCGATCCGGCTCCTCGTGAACGTAAATCGTTTGATGGGGAGCAGAAGGACATCCAAGGGCGACCGCAGCGGATGTATATGCTGTCAAGGCCTCGCGAACTTGTTGAGGACTCGGCGGGGGTCTCCGATGGAAACGGACGGAGACGCATTCAGTGTGACCTTCAATGACGGGGACACGATTGCACGATGCCGATATTCGAAGAGGATGGCGAGAATGCATGTCGAAAGATTTGGTGCCTTCATCGTCAACCACTTCCCCCAGGATTTTCAGAGTCTCCCACTCGATTTTCTCTTCTTCCCCGCTGATGTACGGTACGACATTATCGAAAATATCGAGACTGGGCACACCGGGGTAACCGGCGCCCGAGATGGCCTGCATCGTGGTGATCATGCAAGATTCGATTGGCCCGAAGGATTTTTCAAGGGCTGCAAGAGGGATGACAACTCCCGTCGTCGAGCAATTCGCATTGGTGACGATAAAGCCCTTCTTGAGCGGCGGAGAGTGCAGCGCTCGTTGTTGGGGTATCATTGCCAAATGCGAAGGGTTCACAAGGGGGACGATAAGGGGTACCATTGGATCGCGTCGGAAATTCTTTGAATTCGAAAACACGACAAGCTCCGCAGCCCTGAATGTGGCCTCTACAGAAGTGTACCTCAGTTATGTGCAATAGGTGGAGAGGTACCGGAGATTCAACTCACCGATGTCCCCAGCAACCTCTGAGTCTAGCCCAGAAAATACAACTGAGCACTCAGAAAAGAACTCTGGACGACATTCCTGGACCGTGATATCTCGAACTGAAGCCGGTATGGGCACCGTCTGCTTCCAGTTAACGGCATTAGGGTATGACTTGCCAGCAGAACGTTGTGATGCCCCGAGGGCGTGGATCACGAAGTAGGGATGAACAGAAAGGAGGGTGATGAACCGCTGCCCTACGGTACCTGTTGCGCCCAACACGCCGACTTTAACCTGGCGATCTTCCAGCATAGCTCGTAAACGAAGTTTGGCGACCAAGTAAGGGACATGGAGCGGGGGTCGATAGTTCGTTTCCGCGTGGGACCAGGATTGCCACGTGGCACCGAAGTGCTCACAAGTCTGACTTCTCAGTTCAGGTTCGATAGCGACCATGTCCACCACACCTGATGATACAGCTCAACGCATCTATACCCCCAACGTCCTGCATAATAATGTGTTGACAACAATCAAATTCTTCTCGTCTTGCTTCGCTGGTGCTGCCGCCGGTATCCTGGGCCTCCAAAACTGGCTTGGCTTTGCACTATTCATTGCCTCCACGCTTCTCACAGCCTTTGTAATCTACGTGGTGAATTGCAAAGGACGCCCCACCAAGTTTGTTGCTGGAGGGTTGTGGGAATTGGTCAACCCTGGCCAAGAGAATGCCTTTTCATTCGTGTTACTGTGGACACTTTTCTTTGGTGCGTATCGTCGTGCGAAAACTACTCGGGCATGCAGCAAGCCAGCTGACCAAAATGTGGGGCGTATCAGGCATCGTTCATGGTAGGTTTGCACGCATGCTTCATGACGGCTCCTTCGGCAGCTGAATACTTCTGCTAGTCTATGACTGAGATGCGTCGAAGATATGCTTGGGTGCGTGTATTTTTGCTCATCATGTCTTGTGAGTGCTCTATATTATTCGACGGGTCCGCGGTGCCATTACAGTTTATTTCCGTCTCTTCTCCCGCTCCCTTTCGTCATGGTTCTCATTTTGTTTACCGTTCACCAGGTACCTCAAATGATTATCCATGGCGTTCCTGGACGAGGGATCGCAGAGCGTATTCGCTGCGGTTGCTCGGTCCGCGGCATTTAGACCTTACGGCGGCAGTATTTTCGGGACAGTTTTGTGTATCAATATAATTCTTCATCCATATCATCCTGAACTCTGATAGCCGCCGGTGCTCGCATAATCTGTGGTAAGCTAATTATCTGGAAGTTTGCGAGAGAAGTACTTTCCGTCATGCCTGATAAACTCTCCTTCTAGCAACATATGAGCTATTCCTTGCCAACGACGTTCGCGCCATATTTGTCGCATCGATATCTTGCCATCCCGCGCCTGGGCCAACACATCCTTCGAAGAGGCGCCTTGGCTCGCGATACTATTGGGTGATCACCTTGCCACTTGAATTTCCGCCGGTTTGGTTTGCCTCCACGTAGGAATCTGGTTCCTGTTCTCCGTGAATTCGCATCAGCATATGCTTTTCGTCACATCCTTGTTGGTTGGATTACCTTCATGGTCATCGATCGTTTCGGGGTCTCGGATTGGCTGAAATCTTTCCCCACCACTTTGCGCGTGTCCTCGATTCTCAAGCGCCTGCTGCGCTATGTTGCAGGCGGAAATAGCTCCAGTAGCGTCCAGGGTCGATGGGGACACAGTGAGAATATTCTCTCCTCCGTGGTTGTCGTGGCAGACGGCAAGCGAAGTTTGGAACTTTGGTTGATAGGTTTTCATTTCCTGGCCTTTTCCTCCTGGGGTGACAATGCGCGATTGATGTTTCACGACGCCCTGGTGATGGCATTCCCCGGCGGAGGATATTCGTTTCTGCCTTAGAGTCAGGTGCATTCTCGAAAGCCCATTGCTTGGTGCCATTGGATCGGCGGCAAGGAACAGAAACGGTCCGCCAATTATCGGCTCATGTTGGAGTTCTCTCATGACGACGACCCACAAACTTCCTTCTGCGGGAAGGAAGTATTGGGACGAATACTTGGCCGAACCCTGGTCGTGTACGGAACACCCACGGCGGTAGCGGTCAGCGGGAGTTAGAAAATTCATTATGACAGATCCCCCCCTAGATCCATTGCAATTCTGGCTGGGAAAATGCTAAAACATCGTATACTTTATGATTTGGACGACCGTCGCATTGAGAATACGTTCAGTGTACGTGAGTTCGGTGGTTCTTGGATATTTGTTATCTTGATGAAATTCCACGTGGAATTAATGTTCCCAGAAGGCGGAGACCCTCGTGGTTTGTGTCGAGAACGTGGCTGACGCGTGGAGTTTCGGGAGACTGTGGCGGATTCCGCGCTCTGAGCTTCCGTGCCCTTGTATCCAAAAGGCAATACAAAAACACCAATGTTTCTCCAATTCTTCCAATCCCCCCCTCGTTGCGATAGCTGCCATGGCCAACACCTACGTTCTTCTGCAGTTTGGCTCAGATCCTGCCGATACGAACTTGGAGGACCTTGAAGCCCGCGCTGCCTTTTCCATGTGAGTATCCCACCTCTTTATTCCGCTGCATCGAACACAATCGTGACCATCAATAATGGAACCCTAGCTCTGAAGTAATCGCTTATCGTTTGCTTATCCTTGTCTAAATTTTGATCGCGCCCCTTTCGCTCAGGCTGACCGACACCCCAACCTCGTTTGTCGGGTCGCTCGTGAAGCCGAATGGTGCCAACAGCACCCAGATATCATGGGTCCCAACAACTCATTCCTATACTTTGGGCCGGCAAATACGCCCGGCTACCTTGTCTATGGGAATGGACCCGAGCAGCCCATGCTCAACTCAATACGTCAGAGGAGAGACGGCAGCGCGTGAGTCTTCGGCTCAATGTTTCTAACCCTGAATCCTGAATTATGCTCATTCCCCCGCCAAGTTCACGATATTTTGTTGCCCAAAATGGAAGGGAGTACAAGTGGAAATTGGGGGTTGAACGCATGGAGGTGGGCAGACTTCAGTCACTTGCCTGCCCTCCTCGCTCATTATTCTTTTACAGCTTGTTGACAGCAGTCGGACAGCAATAGCCGTGTGGGAAGTCGCCAGGCCTGAAGACGAGTTTTTTGCACGGCTGACTCTCAGGCATTCTGCCCTCCCTATCATTACGGAGATCATGACGACTCTAACGCTGAATCGCATGGCCCGAGATTTCAATTGGGGTTGATTCTGGATGGAGAAGTTTGGCAGTGGCATATAGCGGACCTTGTTCAATCAGGATCTTACCCGTTTGTAGGATCGGCCATCATGGAGTGTGTAACATATCTCAGCTTCGTTCGTCTCAATGACTTGGTATCTATCAATCTTGCAGTCACGGGCTCGACCACAAGATCTCCCTCACCGAAGCTGGCGATATGTCTGTCAAGCTCTGTTTCTATTCTCGTACATTAAACGACAGTAGCTCGCGCATTCGAGGGCAACGAGGCGAGAAGCAATTCATTCCCGGCACCGGCAACATAACTCTAGCGCCTTCTCACTCTTCCTTCCGCAACTCATCCTGCAACTCGGTCAACCGATTCCATTCCGGTTCGTCTTCAAAATCTCGTGTTCGCCCAATGAAAGTCCGAACGATGCTGCGTGCCTGCAACTGCCATTTAGATCCTTCCACCCTGGAGCCGAAATTCCTCAAGAGGTCCACAATTTCTTCGACTTCCCCCACAGCCTCTTGCCATCTTTTCACATCTGTCTCGCCCTTCTCCATCGTCCCTGCCAAGCTGCATCGATACCCATCCAAATATGCGCGGATGGCCTCGTCCCACCGCGACTGCCAGGTTAATAATCTCCCGTATGCACGGAAAATGCGAGGCGATGATACGCGAGGCAGGATTGTGCGTTCAAAGAGGTCGGAAACCCGTCTGAAGAGCCCCCGTCCCTCGCTGGGATTCACCGGCGTTTGATGAGCCGAGATGTCACCTTCGACCGCATCATCCGCATTCAGTGGAGTCCTTGTCACCGCGTTGACCAGGCGCTCTAAAACATCCTCGTCAACACACTCGCCGCCCACTTTCCCACTCTTCTCTTCCACAATTCGAGCGAGCGCACGGCAAGCTTCAGATAGCTCCCCAACGTCAATAGCAACGACCATATAGTTGGACCACACCCGCCAGTCTTCGTAGCGGTATTTTATGCATTCTTTGAGCGCCCTAAATGCTAATAATTTGTTCGAGAATGGCACTCTCTTGATCTCGTGTCCATTCCTTGCCTCAGTGTTGGCGTCGAGGTCCTGATTTCACTGTTAATATCGAACTAGTCATTCAATATTTCTGGACATTCACTCACCCCCTGATCGATCGCATCGGCGGGCGCCTCGCCTTCACCCATCCGCAAGTAGACGCTAGCCAAATTATTCCAGCTCTCACCATCTTCATCGTCGATCGCCACGCATCGGCTAAAGGCCACTCTCGCCCCTTCCCAATCCTCTTCGCGCACACAAGCGCAACCCAGCACGAACCATGATCGATGCAACAGGGGATTTATGGCGACGGCTCGACGAAGGCACATTATGGCCTGGGAGTATTCTCCGCGGTTGAAATGAAGGCCTCCTAGAGACCGCATGGCACGCCCTGAGGTTTGGCGAGAGATCACCCATGCCTTTTCGTAATGTGCCTGTGCATTCTCGAGCTCAAGGTCTCCGAGCAGACACCACAGCTTGGCATCTCGCGCCACACTATGGGTCTCCCGCCTCTCGGTCGTCGTCGTCTTCGCGCGGGAGAGGACTTCTTCGGCTTCGGCTTTTCGCCCTTCAAGTAGGTCACGAACAATCTCGAGCCCCCTTTCTGGATTCCCCATCGACATCCAGCATTTTACTACCTCTTCCCACATCTCCAGCTGCTCAAAGATCTCTAAGGCGGATCTAACGACGCCTAAGGACAGGAACTGGATAGCCAGCTCCTTTTCCATCTCCCACTTGCTTGGCAAAGGAATATCGTGAACGTACAAAAGTCTTTCCGATAGTGCCGAGTCAGCGGTGGGCATCTGCTCCACTAGGGCCTGTAGCTGCAAAGTCGATCGCTCTACGGTTCGCGTTCGGGAAGATTCTAATCGAGACCGAAGGAGGAGAGCCATGGTATGGACGGTCCAGTTTCGTGGATGTGAGACGACCCTGGCGACGTAGGCGGACATCTGCTCATTCGTCAGGCCATGCGAGGGGGACATATTTTTCACATTAAGGCATAGGGAGAGAAGGATACATTGGTCGAGGGGATGTAATGCGGGCTGAGATGAGGGATCGAGATGACTTAGTCGAGAGCGAGGAAGGGCTGTGGACGATGGAGTGTATTCAGTTTGTTCCAATAAAGTGTCATCGTTGAGAGGGAATGTTTCTGGGAGTTTGGTGAAGGTGTTAGCGGAGGTGTTGGCGTCCTGGAAGCCTTGACCGTTATCAGATTGAGGTCCATCGCTATCTCTGCTTCGACTCTCGGCTAGCAAGACCAGTTGGCTAATCTCGTTCTGCTGGTATTTCGTTCGCTTGCCGAGCGCCCCCGTGAGCTCGTACTGCAGGTCGGATGCTTTGGCAGCCCGCAGAAAATAGTCTGCGGCCGATTTGTTATCGGACAGGAAGTGTTGGAACAGTCCACATTCCAAGTGCAATCGAGCAGCGAGGTCAGGGTCGGCCGCTATGGAGCTGGTTAATGGTTCCACAGCGGAGAACACGCTCTCGGGCACTGCAACGGGTTCGTCCAATATCTGCTGATGGAGCATCGAAGCTCGCAGATTCCACCATGGAACAGATCGACAATGGCGATAGGGTCCAGAAATTAAGATCTGTGCGAGCCGCAAAAAGGTAGCACCTTGCGTAAGGTGATACGCGGGCTCCCCACAGCATGTCAACTCAGCGATTGACTTTTGGTTTAGGGTGTCCTCGTTCAGGGAAGCGAAAGATCCGGAGGCAAAAACGAGGACGTTGAGGGGTTTGACATCAAGATCAGGACCCGTCCAATTGATTTGCACGAATGCGTGTAGGCATGCAACGGCGAGGGTGAGGTGCAGAAGTTCGTCTTCGATTTCGTCGTCGAGTGATGGATCAGATTTGTTGAGCCAATCGTCTAAAGGGTGATCGAGAATCTCTGAGGAGCACGTAGCACGCACGGAGAAAATTTGCTGCGAAAGGGGAGCGGTCAGGGCCTTGTGAAAGGCTCCGTCAACGACATCCCGCGCAATATCAAACACGCTGCTGTGTCCATCAGATCCATTGGTGAGCCATTGGCCAGTCAGTAGCGATTTTTCAATCGCCTCAAGAGCTTGTGACATCGTAGTGAAGAAGATCGACAGTCGGAATTTCCCGAAATGACAGCGTATTCAAAATCTACAACGAAAGTACAGCATAGAACAGAACAAATCGACACCAAAATGTAAAACGAGAGTATCCTTGAACAGAACAATGCGAGGGAATGGAATGCACAACGTGAGTAGATGATTAAATAATAATGTCCGCCCTTATCGTAAAGTCAGGGGAATACTAGGGTGAGTGTCCCCATACCAGCCCGCCTCCAGGTGTCATAAATCCTCCAGGGGGCATTGTTCCCTTGCTGACGAGGGATTCTGCAACGGCTATTCGTTTATCCTCCCAAGCCTTCAAGGCCTTCAGGAGTTGTAGAATCTTGTCCCGTTTACCCTGTCGGATGTCGTTAATACTGACGGTCCCCATCTTCACATCATTGTCCAGCAAGAAGTCAAAGAGTCGGAATAGACCATCCAGTTTGTCGTCATTGGGGTCTGTCGGGAAGGCCGAATCATGGACAGGGGGTGAAGAGGGCCTCCCCTTGATCGATTCTGCCAATCGAAGTAGGCCAAGTCCACCGCAGAGCGACACTGAAGGATCGGTGATCTTCAGGTGCTCAGGGAGGTGGGAATTCGCCCAAACAATCAAATTCTGATCGACTTCTCCACGCTATCGGTTTGGGTATTATATGCGCGAGCAAGGTGGGGGTGACATGCAGGTAGCATACAGAAAAAACAAAAAGAAGCAAGTTCAGAACATAGCAACAAGTGTAAATTATGAGAAATGAACAACCTCGGATGGTAGAGACGACGCTGAGGTATCCAAGCGACGTAGCTCCCTGGAAGGCCTAGGTGGAGCGGGGGAATGGGCCGAAAGCTTCGCAATTTCGGGCTCATCAGCGAGGGAGACGTTATCAGTGAAGAACGTGTCAAGCCCGCCCCGCTCGTGCTCCTTGTTGCCCCCTTGAGGAATCCCCATCAGAATGCGAGCGTCGCGAGTGGATAGTTGATTGGGGTTTTCCCTTCTCAGTGCCTTTTGAGTCGCGGCACGAGCTGTCGGTGAGGGAGGTCTGGGAGCGGGGTTCATGGCTTGGGCCACGGTCAAAGGAATGGTGGGGATATTGCACGAGGAAATGACAGGCTCTGATCATGTAATCGGGTCAACATGGGAGCGACGAAGGACAGATAGTACGCACTGGTATAATCCCTCCCAATGGTGGCCTTCATCAGAGCCTTCATCCACTCCCTAACGGCCGATTGCTCTCCCGAACTGAAAAAGTGCGGTTTGTCGGTATCGTGCACAATCCGGAATCCATAACGTCCCGGGTCGAGATTCTCGTCAGCGACAACTTTGTATCCGACGATGTTGATATAACCCTTGATTTTCTTCTCCTGACGTTCAGAAAGCGAAATATTAGAAGGAACACAAAAATAATTCCACGAGTGGTGACTCACCGTCTTGTCGTCGCTCTTCAAACAATATAGATGAGGACCCTTGAGAATGAAATACCTCGACTTCCACGTATTATACCTCTCCCCCCTCTTCCTCATCCACCCACTATGATCCGGCTCACCAATCTGGTCGAAAACGCTTTGTCCAGGACTAAGCGGACCACTAACGGGAGCAGGTCGAACTAGAGGCTCATGAACAGAAGTCGTCCGTTTCCGCAGAACTTCAGGCGACTTCCTGTCAAAGTTCGCTCTCTTATCCGGGCTACCACTCCGCACGGTCTCGCGAAGAGGATGAGGGTGTTCGATCTTGGGTCTCTCGGACTTGGTAGAGGCCGATCGCGAAGCAGGTAAACCATCCTTAGATCCAGGGCGTTCGGATTTCTTGGACCCTCCATAAAGTTTGGAAAGACTAATCGGAGACTTTTCAGAAGCGACGTCCGTGTCTTCATGGATCCTGTGAAACGAACACATCTCAAATCAGGAAGCGGTCAACAAACGAAAATGACATACGAAGAATACCTCGGAGGAGGTTTCCTAGACTTGCCCAACGTCCCTCCAAACGCCCCACCGAACAAGCTCAACCGATGACTATGTTCACTCTTTCCATTCGTCCCACCAGCATCCAAACTCCTCTTTCCACGACTATGTCTAGTACCAACAGTCGGCGCCTCATCCGTCGATTCTCGCCTAGCATTCGGCGAGGGTGTCGATCCCGAATCCCTAGATTTTTTACTAGCAGCGTCGGCGTCCTTGTCTTTGCCCTTGATAGATGACGTATCGGAACGACCAAACATACGACGACGTTTCTTGGCTTCGGATAACGGTGTCGTCTCGCTCTACAATCAAGACACATAATCAGCGATGATCTCAAAACGACAAGACGGTCGTAAACACTTACCTCGCTCATAACAGCCCTCTCCTGAGCCATACCCCCAGGCAAATGTTCATGCGAAACGGCCTTGGTAAGAGTCTTCCCCGCAAGCGCTCCATCACTCGGCGACAACATCAACTGCGCAGGCCTGTTCTTCTACCCAACCACACATCAATCACCACGATCAAACCCAACCACTCCAAAAGCAGAACTCACCAGCGCTTTCCCATTAATCCCACCAGCAGGAGCAGCCAACCCAAGTCCAGCTCTAACAACAGCGGAATCCACATCCATCACATTCACACTCACACTGCTACTTCCCCCAGTCCCAGTCCCCGTTCCCGTCCCAGTCCCAGTCCCAGGGTCCGAATCCCTCCTCACATGTCCCTCCTTCCCAACACTCCCCTCAAACGGAGTAGTAGTAGCACTCGCACTAGTACTACTCCTAATCAACCCACTATCCCCACTCATAAAACTCGATATACCAGCACTAGGCGGGTTAGTCCCTCCTCCATTATTCATACCCGGAGGACCACTCTGCCCACCCGGACTAAACCCAGGATGAACGCTCCCACCACCAGAAGATAAAGAATATGAATGAGCGTGTCCACTAACTTGCATCATATTCTGTGTGATGATATGACTTGGTGCGTGCGGGTTCTGGCCTAGATGTTGGCCGTATTGCGAATGGGGAGTCTGGGGATGACTTTGATATGAGCCAGTACTGAAGTTGTTCAGGTGGTTCGGGTGATTCGGAGTCGAAGGACCTTGGTCGGAATACATAACCGAAGGAGGTCGTCGAAGTTCGGTTATAGCATTCGCTATCCTAACCCTCTTCCCAAATGCCATAATCCCAAGTTCACTCTTGAGAACGTTGGCATCGAGCTCCAACAATACATCTCCCGTAATCTCTTGCTCTAAAACCATCACGTCAACACCGACGATCCCAAGACAAGAAGAAAAAGAGACACTACTCACCGATGAATTTATCACAAACACCCTGATCGAACCCCTTCCCTTTCAACCACTCCACAACTTCCTCAACACTCCATTCACTAGGATGCACCGTACTCTTCCCACCACCACCACCATTCTTCTCTCCCTCGGACGAAACCAACTCAGGTTCCAACTTCGCAGCAGCAAAAGCCTGCAACCCACCAGCCGAACTGGCAGCTGGACTAGGCAACGAATTCGTAATATCAATCGGCGCAGGTAACTTCTGGTTCGTCACAGGTTCATCCGAAAGTCTTTTGAAAACTTTATCTCCCGAAAGTCGATGTGCGGCCGCGACGGATGCCGGGTCTTGAGGTGTAGTAGGTGTGATACCCAAAGGAGAAGCAACGAACGTCGTAGGCGAAGTCGGGGTCATCGGTATACCCATCGCACCACCGTCGAGCTTCTTGTTGGGGGTAGGCGTCAATGGGTTTGAGGTAGGAGGGTAAATAGCAGGGAACTCTGTCCTCCTAGCAGTAGCCGTTCCTCCATCCTCACCTCCCGCACTTCCAGGTGGCAAATACAACTCATGAGCAACGCCAACTCCAACACCACCAGCACCAACAAGAACACTCCCTTCTTCCTCCTCTTCCTTAATATCGCTCTCCCTCCTCCTAAACGCCCCACCAACATCCCGTTCATGCTGTTCCTCCTCCTCTCCCTCACTCTCATCACTAACCTCCACCTCAATGGGAGGTACGACCAACCTCTCCCTCTCCTTCTCCCTCTGTCTCGCAGCACGTTCATTAGCCTTCCTAGCTTCCTCCGCCAACCTCTCTCTAGCACTCTTATGCCAAGCCCCAAAATCCTCAGTATCATCTCTATCATCAACATCCAAATCAACCTCACTCTCACTCCCTCCATCTTGGGTACTAGCAAACGAGAAACTCCTCCCATCATGTACGTCATCGTCGGCTGAATTGAGACGTATGGGGGAACGAGATGGGGAACGGGAATGAGGACGACCGAGTTGTTCGATGGCTTTTTGGACGTCGGTTAATGTAGCGCGCATGACTGAGGCTCCTTCACTTGGGTAAGGTCCGTTCTCCTTCTCCTTTCCCTTTTCTTCATCTCCTTCCACAGTCAAACCGTTCATACCAGGCTTCACCGTAACACTCCTCTCAAAAGGAGGCAGCGCAAACGACTCTGGTTCTTCCGATAGCACTTGCAGAGCGGGTGCACTAGCACCACCAGCGCCGCCGTCTTCGGTGACAGAAGTAATAGGTGTAGGTGGATAAGGGTTCGGAAACGTCGTGGGGGAAGCCCCGAAAGGATTTGCGAGGTCCCCAGCAAACCCTCCTGGAGGAGCTGGGAACGACATGGACGATATCGATGGCGAAGTCGGTTCTACTTCCGAAGCCGAATCGACCGGCTGCGAAGCCAAAGCCTCAGTGGAAACCGAAATTGGACCCGCAGCGGCGGTGGTTGTGGTAGATGGTGCGGGAGGAGGCACAGCAGGGGAGGGTACAGCCGGTGTTGTATAGCTCTGTGGGAAGAGACCAGTTTTGCCTGCTAGATTCCGTCCCTATAATTGATGAATTGTAAGCGAAAGGGGATAGGGTGGTACGAGGATAGAGTAAGGGGGGGATGATTGAGACGAAAATAGGATGATTGAACTCCTATATGGGGAGGGCGGGTTCTCTTGGATGACACGAGAGATTTCCCCGCACGAGCACTGACACTCGTACTCGGAGGCGTAGTGGAGGGTGTGGGTCGGGAGAAATTTGGGTTGTCAGCCCATATCACCACGCCGCAGCACCCATCCCAGCGTCCATTCCTCCCTCCCACCCAGCCAAGCAAGAAAAGCAATCCAAAGAAAGAAAGACAAGAGCAAAAACATACCTGCCACCAACCATCCCCATACTGATCGTCCCTCTCAACAACCTCTATCCTCTCCCCAGCCTTGAACGAAATCTCATCCTCTTGTTCCGGTGCGAAATCATGTAGCGCATAAACGTATTCAGGCATCTCTCCGTCCGCGATACCCTAAACCCCTTCAATTCGGCTGAGAGCAAACTTTTCAAGCAGAGCAAAGTCGAGTGGGGCGGCGATCTGGGAACGATATTAGCGGAGTTAAGCTTAGGCAAAGTCGTTCCGAGTGAGAAGCCAAGCTAGTAGTTGCGAAGGTACGTGTGTAGAAAACAAGCAAGAAAAGTGCGGGTAGATGTTAAGGGGAAGGGATAAGGCCTCGAGGCTGGAAGGAACGAGGCGGAGGTGCTGAGGGAGAGCCGGGGGTGATCGAGGTTCGCAGTTGGCGGCTGCGAGGCAAGGAAACCGAAACAATGCCTATCCTAATTGGGTCTTCTATCGCGCCACGTGTGCCACCCCCCAATTTCTTTTCCCGATAGGCGGGGCTTTTCGTCCCGGTGGGCAGACACTAGGGAACGGGTGTGTACGACATGCGAACCGTTCACCTGAGCTTGGGTGTCACTTTCCGGTGAACATGTGAGGGCTCTTTGTCGTGGCACCTGGCATGCGGCGTAGAAGAAGCGGTCCAAAAATATGGAGGGAATTCAGCTGGAAATTCGAAGGCGGCAAGGAAGGTCAGGCATGTATCCCGTGGACGATATCTTCTCGAGGTTTTTACTGTCGCTCTGTGTGTCCGAGGGAAGGAGGGCCGAGCAGGTAAACTCGAGAGATTTAGAGAGGGCGATAACATATACACATTAGCAAGTCGACATTTCAACATCTCCACGGCCATTCTCCGTCCCTGGCAGCCTCTGGAATTCTGTAAGTATATTTCCCCACCTCTTATCAACGCCCTAACCCCTCTAACTTTTTCACAATACGCACCTTACTCTCCACACTCACAACTTCGCCCATGGCCTCCCCTTCGACCCAGGCCTAACCTTCGTATGCAGCGCCGACGCCAATATCCTTCCCGTTCTCTTCTCATACATCTAAGAACAAAACAACCGTTCTCAGGCGAAGTTGAACTGATCAAAGCCTCCGAAAGTCCTACTCACCTCACATCGACAAGTCATAACCCTCCCACCAACCGACACACTCCTGCCAACAACCTTCAAAGTCTCTCCCCTACCCACTCCCATCAGCACAACCAACAAAGACGAAAAAGCGAGAGCGAAACGTACACACCAACACTCCCATGCCAAACCAAATTCAAATTCTGCGACACGGACATATAATCCAACCCCTTCGAGATCCCCATCGCCAACAGCGGGATCGACGAACACCTAAAAGTCCCTCATCAACTGATCTCCAATAGCAATTCGATTTTTGGGCGTAGAGAAGAGGCTTACACGTCAAGCAAGTACGCCGCACACACAGAATGTAACGTCCCATACACATTCGTCATATCTACCCAACCACCCAAGTCAACCAAAGCTCGGCGCGCCAAACGATAATAAGACACAACTGACCTCTCGTAACCACAATCTCACAAACACTCTCAGCTTCCTCTCCCTCTCCCTCCCCACCTCCACCCCTAACCCAAACCTCCTCCAACCTAATCCTCCTCCCAACCGTATCCCCATAAGTCTCCCCTCCCTCCCCAACCAAAAAATGCGCAAGTACATTCCCTAACAACTCCTTATCCTCCCTCTTCATATTCGACTTGATCGCGTCGACATTTACTGGTGAATGAGGGAGGGATCGGAAAAATGGTAAGGGGTGTTCTGGTGTGGACTCGGAGGGTGACATGGTGCTTGTTACGATACTCAACCGCTGGACCCCCGTTCAAAATGACTTGTATCAGAAATAGAACACACTGCATCCTTTGATCGTCCCCAGTCCTCGGAGGTAACAAACCAGCGACCCCACCCCATTCTCCCTATCCTATTCCCATCTGGAGGATTCGGCGAAGGCCAAACTCCGATAACTTCCTTTCCTTCTTATCCCGTAACACAACACCTTCTCGTTCCTAACAAACGCGGATCGGTCCCGGTGGAGATATGATAAGGGCAAGGGGACATACATGGATCCGCGTTCCCTTAAATGCAAAGTAGTCGTGGTGGATGAAAATAGGTGATGGCTAAGTATAGTTGGAGCATTTCGGGCGAAACCAAGTCCAAGTCGAGTGTAAAGTCGTTGGTACATAACGCGTTTACAACAGGCAAAACGCGGTAAGTTGACGAGGTACGCAGCACACGCTATTTTCCATTTCTATCATCGATAAGAAAACACAACTCGAGTATATGCACGTCGGTTGAAGCGTGACATTCGGAGAAAGCATACCTTCAGTCACCAAGATCTCATACACAATAACCCGCCTCCGTCCTCTCCCTCTACACCACGCCCACCAAATCAACCTAATCCCCCTCTATCGTACTGAATTCCGTTGCGGTTGGGGTAGGAAGCGTTGGGAAGGAATAGATGAATTTTAAGGCTAGGCCGGAGGAGAGAGGCGTATGAGAACGCGACGAGGATACCACGAGTTCTTTCGGTCGTACTTGTACTAGATAGGACGAAGAAGGATGATTTCATTAATATTCTGAACCAAGGTCTGCAGCAACACTGAGCATTTCCAGAGAATCGATTGAGTTTCCGGAGTTCACAGATTCTCGTGGCCATATCTCCGAAGGTGTGTACTTTTGAAGAACAAAAACAATTGGCCGTTTGGTGAGTGGCTCTATTTTTTTGTATGGTGGGGGGTTGCGAGGGAGTATATGCGAGCATGGGATGGATCGTAAACTTTCAGAACAAGCCGGAGCTGCGTTGGAGGATGTCGAGATGTTCCCCTGCTGTCGATCGCAAACATCACCATCTCAACAACTCAGCAGACAGCTACCCGTCGTCGGCTCGGCATTGTCAACTCGCCCTCCACTCCCGCTCGATGTCCTCAACACCAATCGGTCGGTCCAGCCCAATCAAACATATGCATCCAACCACTCATCAACATCACCCGCCCCAGTCTTCGTAACCACCAACTCAACCAAACTCCATCAAGTCAACCGCATCCTCTCCTCAACTTCATCGCTCGTAATCAAATCCGTTAATCTCAATCGTAGGTCTTTCCCATTCATGCCTATGCTGCAGAGGATACCAACACGGGTTTTCTCTCTGGATAGTCCCTGAGATTCAAGGGACGACTCGGGAAGTCGCCCGAGATAAATGTAGCCGAGCTGCGGAAGCCATCGGTGGACCTTGTATCATAGAAGATACAGCTCTCTGTTGCGATGCCTTGGGTGGTTTGCCGGGGCCTTACATCAAAGACTTCTTTCAGGGTTTAGGGAACGACGGTACATCTTTCCCTCCACCACCGACCTGACGCCTCTCACACACACATAACCAGGACTAAACACCTTACTCAAAGGTTTCCAAACAACCACAGCCCACGCACTTTGCACATTCGCCTACTCTGGTGGTCCGGATTGTGAACCGGTGTTGTTCGAAGGGAGGACGGAAGGGAAGATCGTACATGCGAGAGGAATGAATGTGTTTAGTTGGAACTCGATTTTTGAGGTGGAAGGGACTGGTAAGACGTGAGTTCTCTTAATTCACCCCGTCTCTCTCGTCTCTCTTTTCCACACCTTCACCAGTCTACCTTCGTCTTCGACCCTTCTTCTTCAACCCCCCATGTATTGCCGATCGCGTACCACAACCCTCTAACCTAAACTCGTCGCATCTAACAGCTTTGCAGAGATGGAAGTTGAAGAAAAGATGCCTTTCTCTCATCGGTATAGAGCTCTGGTCAAACTGAGGAGATATCTCGAGTCTATGGATGTATAATTTGCTTCTTTAGATCTTGTGAGGATGTGGATGCCATACCCAGACGAGATACAGCCTTCATAACTAATACACTGGAAATATCAACATTGAGGGATTTCTTTGAAGCCTGTGGGAGGATTGATTGCGAGCGAGAATAAACCCATCTCGTCATCTCAACAACGCCCCATCTAACCATTAATGATACACATCCCAATCTCCTACCATCACCCTCACCACCACCATCTCCCTCTCATCTCACTCCTCCCACCAACATGTCTTCAAAACCACTAGGTCCGTCCTGGGCACTCGCTACACCCCACACCCCACCAACTAAGAAAAGAGAATAGTGTTCGTAACAGGCAACGCGAACAAACTGAAAGAAGTCAAAGCCATCTTATCCAAGGGTCATCCAATCGAGATCGAATCGAGAGATCTTGACCGTACGTCCTCCTTATCCCTCACTCGCACACCAACTCACACGCGTTCTCCTCACTCACATTCTCCTCCCACTAACCTCACTCTCCCTCCATCGGCCCCCGGCCCCCAGTCCCAGAAATCCAAGGAACACCCCCCCAAATCGCAACCGCAAAAGCCCACTCCGCCTCCACCCACCTCTCCTGCCCAACCCTAACAGAAGATACAGCCCTCTGCTTCACAGCCCTTCACGACCTCCCAGGTCCCTACATCAAACACTTCCTCCAAGCTCTAGGCCACACCGGCCTCAACACTCTCCTATCCGGTTTTGAAGACAAAAGAGCTTATGCGTTATGTACTTTTGCGTATTGTCCGGGGCCTGGGGAGGAGGTGGTTTTGTTTGAGGGGAGGACGGAGGGGAGGATCGTGCCTGCTAGAGGCGGGGGGACGTTTGGGTGGGATCCGATTTTTGAGGTCGAGGGGACTGGGAAGACGTGAGTTTTGCTTTCCTTTTTTTGGGGGGAAGGGGGGTGGTGGATGGGACGCTGATGGGTGCTTTGGGTAGGTATGCGGAGATGGATATTGAAGAGAAGAATGCTCTTTCGCATCGGTATAAAGCGTTGGCTAAAGTTAGGGAATACCTCATATCTCTTGATGAGAAGAAAAAAGCAGAATCATAGTGGGTTCGTCCTCGGACAGTTACGCTTTTGGTGCAGAGTAATTAGTGATAGCCCAGTGCACATTATCTTATGTGTGGATGGATCGTTATTAGATCGACGGAATACATTTTTTTACTACTCCCACCGTACCACATTCGAAACGAAGCGACTCTGCCGATATACCAAATGATGATAGGGTTCAGAATCTACCCAGACTCAACTTGAATTCGTTGATCTCGCCTATAACTTGACGGTAGACTTTCGTTTCGCGCCGGGGTGTATCTTGGTATGAACCGCCGATACGAATAACCGATCCGTTGCCTTGTCACGGATCTAAATAAAAATTCAAAACGTTAGAATCATTGACCTGGGAGTAGTGTAAAGAGGAACAACACGAAAGGTTTCAACATCACACCGACTTGAAGGTAACTGACCTCACATCGCGCAGCCATGATCCTCCCACCAACCGATACATTCGTCCCAACTACCTTCAACGTCGTTCCCCTGCCCCAAATCTAAGCGAAGTACGGAGGGAAGGAAAGAGAAAGGGAAAGGACGTACACTTTAGCTGCGTCATGCCATATTAGGTGCATAGATTGGGACATTCCAGAGTAGTCTAGGCCGTTTGCTATACCTAGGGCTATGAGGGGGACGGAGGAACATCTGGGTGAATAAGTATGCACGTTAGAGGTGGGGAGAGGGAGGAGAGGGAGGGAGACGGACAGATCGACGATGTAAGCTGCACAGGCACCGTGTAACACGCCAAATAAATTGGCCATCTCTTCCGGGCGAACAACAATAAGCGGGGATGATGTTAGGATATGGAAGCAAGACTCACCTTCGGTAACGACGATCTCACAAACCGTTCTGGCCTCTTTCGCCTTGCCTACCTCCACTTCCATCCCACTCTCACCCCCACCAACCCCATCACCGATCCAAATCTCAACCAACCTGACACCCCTCCCAACACCCACCCCAAACTGCTTCCCCCCACTAACGAAATGAGCCAAGACGTTCACATTCAACTGTTTATCTCCCTCCGATATATTCCCTTTTATATTCCGTACTTCTGTTGGTGGTGGATCGCAAGGTTGGGGTAAGGAGCGGAAGAATGCCAGTGGGGGTTGGTGTGGGGGGGACATTAAGTTTGATGAGGAATGAGGGTTACGAGAGGATTATGATGGAGAGTTTAAGGTGTTGGTGGGAGCTGCGGGGTGTGTTTGGGCGGGAGAAGTAGTGCCTGGGTTTCGTGAGAGTAGCTTGGGTTCGTGAGTGCTCTTCCCAAGGACCTTCCTCCGGTAATCGTGTGCACCGGAACACAGACGTCCTAAAGGGACGGTAACACAGTGGAAAAGGTAAGCGGGTGGTCGGGCTCAGGGATGGATTGTTCATCTATCCGAGGAGCAAGTCAACACCGACACCTGGTGTCTTGACAAAGTACTGTGCCGACAAGTCCTGCAAATCATACAGCACTTTTCTGTCACGTTCAGCTCCAAAATTAATGCTGTGGACGCATCCAAGTCATCGAGGGTCCCCGCATCCCGTCGGATATCGAGACTAAACCACGTGCTCATCTTATCGTCCACTCCGGCTTTCCAACATCCGCTCCTCCGGTCTTTCATATTCCTCCTCTAAACCATGCCCGCCAAAATCAAATCCTCCCTCTCCTCCAGGTCCTCCCCCCATCATGTCCACCTCCCCCACCTCCCCTGACCTCGAACAAGCCTCCAAGATCCCCGGCTCAGCCTCCCCCGAAGTCAAACTCCTTACCTCCGAATGGCTAACCTTCATCTCAGGCTCCCAAACCTCCTTCGCTTCTTCCATCGCCAACAGACTCGTTCTCACCGCTGTTGATATCAGGAAAAAGGAGGAAGAACAGGGGAGGGAAGAGTGTAGGGTTGTTTGTGAGATTGGTGTCGCTCCGGGTACGTTTTCCGTGCGGTTTCGTTCAAGGTGGTTACTAGTGTTGATGTGAGGTGAAGATATGTTGAATGGAGCGGGGAGTATACATGGAGGTTGTTCAGCTTTTTTGGTCGACACGTACGTTCCTCCCTCTTGAGTCCCTTCTCATTCCATACTAAACGACCGACGATTCCAACTCCACAGATGTTCCTCCCTCCCCATCGCCGGTCTCCGCAAACACAAAAACAACCTCGTAAACATGGCAGTCTCTCAATCCATCAACATGGTATACCATTCACCCGCCACAGAGTACGTCTCACCTTCCCCTCCCCTCCCCATAACCAATCTTTATCTCATCTGTCGTGTCCTTCAGGGGAGACCATCTTCGTATAGTGAGCACGACGATCACAGTAGGCGCACGCGTAATGTCTTCCCGCTGCGAAGTCCGTCAACCTTCCTTCCCTCCCTCAATCATCCAAAATCCCAACTGATACCCGTACCTCTCGCTTATGTAGATCTGGAACCAGACACACCATCGACTAGTAGCATCCGGCGTACATATCAAGATGGAACCTTCAGCTCCACCTACCTCAAAATTATAATCTCACTGTATCATTTGCATAATGATAATACCCAATTGGATCTCAGGATGTTCCAGATTGTGGACAACGAAATTTATTCGAGAGAATGTTTCGAACTCATGCGAGAATTTTGCCTCTCGGCGATTCATTGCGAGTGCCACTGTCTCTAACGTCTCGTCGTTGTCAGGCTATCAGGCTGCCAGCCATGTCTTCGCTCCAGTGGCCGCATATATTTTTCTAGATCTACGATCTCATACAAAGATCGGGTGTCTACTACCATCCACTTCCTACCATTGTCCACAAAGTGATCCAAATGATCCCACTGGTCGACGTTCCCGACCAAACAAAGCAACCACCCATCCTAATCAAAGCTTCGGAGCAGGCACCGACGGCTCCATCTTGATGTGAACTCCAGAAGCTACCAACCGCCGATGAGTCGCGTTCCAAATCTATTCAAGGCTCATGCATGAACGACTGGGATAAGTAGAGAACGGTTCGGCGGTTGCTTACCTCACATCGACAAGACATGACACGAGCGCCTACACTCATAGTAGTAGAGACGATCCTCAATTTATCTCCCCTATCCACCACCCAATTAGCCTCGACCCCAAACGCGACTGAGGGGAGTAACGTACAAAGAGGCTGGAGAGTGATATACCATGTTGATAGCTTGAGAGACGCCGGAACTTGATATGTTGTTTTTGTATTCGTTGAACGCTGATATAGGCAACGACGAGCACCTGCAAACGCGGTGGAACAAAGGTCATTCAGATAAGAGGGGGGAAGGGGGGGAGTGAAAGCGTCTTCGATGCGTACATATCAACCAAATATGCAGAACATCCTCCATGCATATTCCCCGCTCCATTCAACATATCTCCACAACCACCACAATTCAGCCAACCTCCAAATTCCAAAGAGATGACATTCAGAAGAAATCCGCGTACCAGGTGTCACATCAACCTCACAAACAACCCTACACTCCTCCTTCCCCACCTCATCCTCCACCTTCCTAATCCCCACCTCACTCAAAACTAAACGTTTAGCGATGTCGGATCCGAACCCACCGAGAAAGGAGATGGTGTGAAGCCATTGGTAGGTGGTTTGTTTGATTGAGGGGGGAGCTGTGCCTGGGATTTCGGAGGTGGGGATGGGGAGGTTGGAGGGTAGTTTTGAGGACATGGGGAGAGGATGCGGAGGAAAGGAGAGGGTACGTGGAGAAGGAGAAGGTCAGTGATGAGGGATGGACATGATACACGATGTGGTGGGAGGAAGAACTCCGGTTGCACAGATGCCGGTGTCCTGAGATTAGATAACCACGTGGGTACTCCCTGCTCTTCACACTCGTCACATCGCGCATCGACGTTCACACCAAGTGTCGTATCCTTTCACCTCATCTTTACCAATAATACCGAATTCCTATGACCGTCCACCAAGCGTGCCCGGTCTGCTGTAAGTACTAACGTCCACCCGCCCAAAGAGCCCAGCAATCAGCAAACCGCTCCCCTTATAACTTGGGAGTAGGTGCAGACGGTTCCATCTTGATATGAACACCTGAAGCGACGAGGCGATGATGTGTTTGGTTCCATATCTATTCGCGTGTAAGGGGTGTTCAACCGATGGTCATAAGCCCAACGATGTGTCGGTATCGTGGGTGGACACGTACCTCGCATCGAGAAGACATGACACGCGCACCTACGCTCAGAGTCGTACAAACAACTCGTAGTTTGTCTGCCCTATAAGAGATCATAATGTAAGCACCAACTGAGGACGTACAACGAGCAAAACCAGATGGTAAAAAAAGAGTTGAGACGTACAACCCGGCGGGAGAGTGATACACCATGTTAATAGCTTGAGAGACTCCTGGGCTAGGAATGTTGCCTTTGTATTTATTGAGAGCCGAGATGGGTAGAGATGTGCATCTAGGAAGATGAGAAGAACCAAAACACCGTTATGAGGACTCTGAATCGATGAAAGCGTTGCGTACGTATCCACCAAGTACGCAGAACACGCTCCGTGGATACTCCCCGACCCATTCAACATATCTCCACATCCCAGTTCAGCCAACATCCAGAATCTATAGAGATAACAATTCAAAAGAAATTCACGTACCAGGTGTAACCTCAACCTCGAAAACGACCCTACACTCCTCCTTTCCTTCCTCATCCTCAACCTTCCTAATCCCAACCTCATTCAAAACCAGTCTCTTCGCAATACTCCCTCCAAACCCGCCAAGAGAGGAAATGATTCGAAGCCATTGGTGAGTTACTTGTTTGATCTCGGCGGGAGCTGAGCCTGGGATTTGGGAGGCGGCAGCGAGGGTGAGGATGGGCTTGGGAGTGGAGCGTAACTTAGAGGACATTGGTGCACGTGGTGGATATAGGATATGATTGATAGATGGGGGGGGGGAGGGCACGGCTTAGGTGCTCAATCTAGTGATATGGGATGGACAGGGTTCTTTGGTGGGATGGGAAGGCGCCAGGTCGAATGCCGACAGGATAAGATTAGATAACCGCGTGGTCATTTCTCTGCTCTTCTCAATGCTCACATCAATGGATTCAATAGTTCGATAGCCGTTCGTCTTCGTGTACAGGGAGCTCACCCTCGCCAGACTAATGGTCGGGCGCAGGCAAACACGAGCTCCGAAAGCTGCGAATCCCAATCGCAACCAGAGTCTAGTCAGACATAACTACATCATAGCTTCGATATAGGCGTGGATGCTTCCATCTTGATATGTACTCCAGATGCACTGGACGACGATATGTCGTATTCCATATCTATGAAAGCTCAATAAGTAAGCACGCCGACTCAAGGCAAAACAAACTCGGATGAATTAACGAGAGTGAGAATGAATGCGACATACGTACCTCGTATCGAGACGACATCCGCACCCATAGTTATCGATTATCGTCGAGACAATTCTCAATCTGTCGCCTCTGTAAACACCAACCATATTGGTTATGAGCTCAAGTCAGCCGACAGATAGATGATAGACATGATACGTATAGACGAGCAGGGGAGTGATACATCATGTTGATAGCTTGAGAGACGCCTGAACTGGGGTCTTCACTCCCTTTATGTTTATTGAGAGCGACTATAGGTAGTGAAGTGCACCTGGTACCATCAATATGAATATCAGCGATGCATAGACCGTTAATAGAGACGTAAATATCAACCAAATAAGTAGAGTACGCCCCATGCATATTCCCTCCTCCATTCAACATATCTTCATTCCCAACACAACGGTTTCTCAGACACCAAAGCACTCCCCACTGCCCAAAGAAATTCACACACTAGTCTTAACATCAATCTCACAAACAACCCTACGCTCCTCCTTCACCCTCCCCTCCCCATTCTTCCTAATCGAAACTTCACTCAAAACCAACCGCTTCCCAACTTCCACACCCAACTCCAAACCATGGCATGAGCCGAAACCATTAATGAGTAAGTTGCATAACCTCTGGTGAAGCACTTCCAGGGATTTGGGAGGCTTGGGAGATTGAGGGGACGGATTCCGGAATGGAGGTAGGTTTTGACGAGGGGAAAGTATGGTTCGAGGAGGATAGCTTTGAGGAAATGGTATCCCTGGGCCTCCTGTTCTTCAAAATGAGGGGAGTTAAATGAGAAGCTGCTGTCCTAATAAATGGGCACGATGGTACTGGAAAGAGGAGAGGAGACCAGTTGATGAAACACCGGTCAGCTCGGACACTTGGGGTAGATAACCGCGCGATCCTCCCAATCGCGCGCACAAATCCAAATATGTTCGGGCATCGAGATCAGAAGGATAGTAAGTAAACGCACATTCCCAACCCTCCATAGTCAGCCCGACGCCCCTAAAGTCGAGCTGGAAGCAAGGTTCCCCGCTCTCTGAAGTCGTACAGGGTCACGACGAACGGTAGCGAAGTTGCATCACCTATCGTCCTACGAAGACATGGTTTAGTTCCCATCGGGCTTGCTGAAATATGAAGCCTGAGCCCGAATCAAGAGCAGCCATATAATGGGTGAATGCGAGGTGGTAGATCAAGGACTCGGCCTCTGCGATCCCGGAGCAGGTGGATATCTCATGCGTAGATGAGACATGCATATATCAATGAACTGCGAGATCAATACCGCCATTCAGCTTCTGGTTAATGACTTGATCCCGGGCTGCGTATGGCAAGCTGAGCCAGTCCCCAAATATCGGATGGGAATGCGATTATTCGTATAGAGAAGGACTTGTTGTAAAAGTGCAACGATTCTGATAACGATGTACGGTTGCCCCCGCGAAGTCGGGGACTTCGGAGGTCGCAATTGAATATTGCTATAGCTTTGCTGGGGAAGCTTCCATCTTCGCATGAACACCAGACGCCACCAGACGATGGCGTGTGACGTTCCAAACCTAAGTTAGGAAGGAAACGACAGTTCACTCGTAGGTTCAGAAACTGTTTACAGAGCAGGTAAATTGAAAGAATGGACTGACCTCACAACGAGCTGACATCACCCTGACACCAACAGTTATTGAGGTGCTCACGATTTTCAAGCGATCACCCCTACGCAAAATAGGGGGAATGGATGGCCGATGAGTGGGTGGCCGAATCGGCCATTGTATGAGAGGTAGAGGCTCGTAGGGCTCTCTGTGTTACACTCACAGTTGCGACGGTGCGTGAAACACCGTGTTGAGACTTTGGGAGACTCCGGGTTGTCCATCTCTACCAGCTTCCTTTCCAATGACAGACAACGGCAAAGAGGAGCAGCTAAACGGGGAAGATTTGAACTCATAAGACAGGTGCTTCGCGAGGGGAAGCAATCGGACGAACATGTCGATAAGATAAATGTAACACGCTCCGTGAACATTTCCCATCGCGTTCAACATATCTGAACCGAAAAACGCCCAGTCAGAGTTTACAACCAACATCTCATCAATTAAATGACGTACCCGGAGTGACAGTAACTTCACAAACGACCCTCCCTTCTACCCTCTCCACTTCCTCAGCCTTTGGATAGACCGAAATCTCGGTAACCTCAACTTTCCCCCCAACACTATCAGCAAATCCTGACCCTCTATGCATGAACAAATGTAGCCAATGGGTAACGACCCGTTTCGTTTCCGGTTTGGCATTTCCTGCTATCAACGAAGATTCGGACGGGGATAGTGGTTGGAGGAGGGGATAGGGGCTCGGGAGTTCTTTGGGGTCAAAGGTTTCGGACGAAGGTGGAGACATGATGGGATATCTTCAGGGATCCGGGAATGGAGGAGGGAAAGACCATGATGGATGTTCTGTTCAAGCGATGACTGAGAGGATAACCGGCGAGCCGTCGGGAATTTCATGTGAAAGTCAATGATCAGCCCCAAATAACAGAGGAAGCCGATCCTTGGGTTTCGACCTAAAACAAATCACGCCTTTGCATGTACTGGTCCCAACGACCAATCCCATAATGAACAGGACCCCTAGGTTAAGTACATGAGGCAGCTGGCGAATGGCAGGAACACGGAAGTTGAACGTCAAACCATACCGAAGCCAGACCCAGAACGACCCGATGCAAATTGTAACAACTGTAACCATACTCCCCTGGAGGAACCGTACAAATACATGCATCATAACCACAGAGATGCGTCTTTCACGACGTTCCGTATCCCCTTATCGGGTCCGAACGTCCTCAATGTAAGCATGCTCTATCCCATCCTCCTTCTCTCTGTGCTGCAGATCCTCGACATGGATCTCATGGATTTCGTGCTCAACACGTTTCTGCTGCTCCTGGAGTTTATCATCCTCATAAACTACGTTTAATGGACTACATCAGTATCGCATCAAAAGCTTGACGAAGACACGACGTACGGAAGGCCAATTCTTCCAAAGTTCTGTTGGACGTTTCTGGGAACAGGAAGTAGACGAAGATGACTTCAAACAGCAGAAAGACGCAATAGCTATGATGACCTTGGCTTAGCCGTAGATGTCAGAAAACAATCCGATTATGACGAACCTGATGTAGTATTTCCACCCTATGCAATCAACGAAACGATGACATGAGAACCCTGGTCGACATTGAGTATGGTCGCGTTTGCTCACCTGCGTTCGCAATCCCGATAGGGTTGACGAATTGGTTGAAAAAAGTAGCTAGTCGACTGAACCATTGGAAGATCGTAAGTCCTCTCGATCGAACATGGAATGGGAAGATTTCCACGAGGAAAGCTGCAAGTCATCACTGGATCAGAATGCCAGTCAAAAGTGTTAGGGCGGTAACAAGCATCTCACTATAGGACATAGCATTGTAACCGATATTGTATGCAGGACTGTACAAGAAAATAAAGCTGATCAAAGAATAGGATCCGATCAGCGACTGTAAGGGTTGCACGAGCATAGACATACGCAATGACGGCGCGGGATGGTGCCTTATCCCCGGTAATTGCGTACCGAGCGCTGGCGACCGTCCACCCGGTGAAGATAAGCAACAGGGAGATCGTGCAAGTCTTTCGCAATATCAGATATCCAAGGTATCGAGGCACTATCACCGAACAGACGCACCATGTATGCAGTTCTACGTTTGAGGCGGGGGACAGTGAGGGCAATGGTAGTTCCGTTGACGAAACTCCAGCATGACATGGCCACGTTGATGAGATTCTTTGTCCGATTGTCGTGGATTCCAATGTTATCAAGGATACGGGCCAAGAAGTACCTGGAGGGAGCGAAAAACGTTAGTCAGCCAAATCAAAATTCCGGCAGATTAAACTGACGAAGTCAATCCGTTGCCGCTCCACTGCGTAGCAAGCCCTAAAAATGATCCGATGAGAACTCTCCTCCTCATCCCAGCCGTACCAAACAACTCTCTCCAACTCCTCTTGGCATTTTCCATTTCCAACTCCAGTGTCTTTTCAATCTGCGCAAATTCAGCCTTGACAAACTCCGAATTGGTATCGCCCTCGGCATGATATTTAGCCAGGATAGCAAATGCTTCGGGACCGCGACCTTTGGATACAAGCCATCGAGGTGATTCGGGGAGGAACCAGATGAATGTGAGTTGCAGAATGCTGGGAATGACTTGAAGGACTGAGGGAATTCGCCAACCCCAATTCGTGGGCATGGCAAAAGTACCCAGAGTTACACCTGCGGCGACGATGGATCCTATTTGTGGTTGTCAGCAAACGGAAGTGGACGGCATGACCCAGGAAACTAACCGATGAAATAGCAAGAATTGAAGAGGGAACTGACGATGGGACGTTCTTTAGGATGGGAAAGCTCTACCAGACAAAAAATCAGTACCGGATATTTCGGATAAAGGAAGGCAAAAGATTGACCTCCAATCAAAGATGAAGCGGCGATGATTGCAAAGGGTATACCAAGCCCGAGAATAAATCGGGAAACGATGAACATGGCGACTACGCCACAAACCAAGTTAATACCACCAAGCCGAAGAAGAAAAGCACGTACAGTTTTGGGACGCTGCCTGGAGGATAGCTCCGATGAGCATGAAAAGACTCCCAAGTACAATCGATCGCCTTCGGCCTAATCTGTCGCTAATGATGGGAACGAAGGGAAGCGCACAGACTGCTCCAAGCGAGTACATGGCTGAGATGAGACCCAGGATTGCAGATCGCGGGTGGTTGAAAACTAAAGCGACCAAAACATCTCAGTCAAGATCAATTGGAAGGCAACGATGATGTCAAAACGTGCATGTGTCCCAAGTGCCCACGGCTTGGAGGCCATTGACCATCGAGGAGTCGAAGCTGTCAATAAGTCGAGCTTCAGTCAATGAATATGATATCAATAAAAGTCATACCCGCTGGTCATCTCCACACCGAGGCATGTCGGAAGGAAGACGAGGTAAAGTGTTCTGAGGTTAGGTTTCTTGTACCAAGGAACCTTGTCTTGATGTGCAAGACGAGTAACGATAGTATCAAGGCCTTCGTCGACAGTCATTGTAAGACGTGGTCAAGGGACAAGCAGGATTAATCTTGGGCGTGATGACTTGAGTGATAGGCTGAAAATCGAGATACCGATCCGAACCCTCCAGTCCGTAAGCCGGAAAGAAAGATGTCCAAGAAGTCTTCTCCAGAGCAGCTATAAGTAGCCCTCTGCCTGCTCCAGAACAAGTCTAGTGGAGGAGATCAAGGTGGAGGTATTGAGGGTTCGTTCATTCACCCTTCTTTGGCACTCTTACCCCACAAAACCCCACACGGGGGAGGCCCCGTGAACAAGTTCCGTGACGGTATCGAACGGGTGGCGTCTTTCAAGCCGATTTCGCTCCTCCTATGCGATAACGTTGTCAAGAAGGGAGAAGTTCGGGCTGCAAGGAATCAGAATCATATGACAGGGTGAGCCAAAGATGATGTCTTGGCAAATCCGTGCAACAAGAGCCACGTTCACCCGGCGTTTGATAAGCTAGGCAAGGAATTCTTGAATGTGGGAGGTGAAGAAGATTGTAGTGAACCGTCGCAAAGCGAACAGGTAGGTCAAGAACACAAGACCTAAAGGAGGCACCATAAGGAGAATATCCGGAAAGGTACGTGATTGTTGTGCGGTCCGGAATATGTATGAGGTCGACAGAGTAGCAGATTGCATTCAATTGTCGTGCCTCGGTGTGCAGGAGACGGACGAAGAGGTTCATCATCTGTCCACAGATTGATTGAAGCGACGCCAAGAACGCAACTTCTCGAAGCGTCTATAACCGTTCAAAAGCGGATCGGTACCGAGAAGAGGTCATAGACATGCTCAGAAGGCTGGTTCTCGTGCATTCCTACCTGCTAAACAAGTATGCAGGGTGAAGAAAAATTCCAGATGCGGGCCGTTCTGTAGGAACATCGAGTCAGTGTTGTACAGCTCGTTGACAGTAGAGTTCGCCGTTCCAGTGACTTGTCAAATGGTGCCCATACGTGTTACCTCCTCCATTGCCCACGCAATCATTGGAATGCAGTCAGAATGCATGATACACAGCCAGGTCCGAGCAAGTTGAGTAGCAGTGTCAATGAAGTTCGCAAGGGCCGAGTCGAAACCAGTCATCTCGTTCATCGCCGGGATCGATTCATCCCATCTCGCCATTCCGCTGCTTTGTTTGGCCACGCCATATCTGCTTCTTCTCCCCAACCACCACCCGCTCTCTGCTTGCTCGTAATCTTTCACTATCAATCATGTTAATCAAGGTCAAGGTGAGCTGATGATATATTGCACACGACTATGGACGCGTCGGGAGCTGACTTGGTTGTGATTAGACACTAACGGGCAAGGAGGTACGATATGTGTGAGATAGGAAGCAGTGGCTAGGGCGCTGATCTTCACGTCGCCCATGTTTCTCCTGTAGATCGAGCTCGACATCGACTTGGATGACCAGGCAAGTCACTTCACTTCATGTCAGGTTACTCGAGTTCTCCGTCACTGATCTTGTGCCACTCTGTCATCCTTTCAGATCACCCGTATCAAAGAGAAAGTAGAAGAGCAATCCGGTGTCCCTCCACAACAACAACGGTTGATCTTTGGTGGGAGACAGATGTACGTTCTGATACTCGTCAAGTTCTCGTAACGCACGCACCTATCACAACGCTGACTCTCCTTTGTTCGTGGGCGATGCTGTGTAGGCCTGACGATAAGACAGCCAGGGATTTCAACATCGCTGCTGGATCCGTACTGCATCTTGTCCTCGCTCTTCGCGGTGGCTGCTGAGACGCCGCCTGACCGATTTGGGCTGGTGGGGTCGGATGGAGGCCAGATGGATTCGTACAAGGAGGATGCTGTGTAGTTCTGAGGATGTGGGACGAGGACATGTTTTAGGCGTATAATTTTCTGGTTTCTCCACTATCACGTAGGTATAGAATGCTTCAATCCCTTATCCCTTATTGCGCCCTTGGCCGGAATTGAGTCACAAGACCGAATTTGTTTCCTTGTTTCCTGTTTCCTTCCTTCACACACTCTCTCTTTGAGGTTCAAGGAAGAGGTGAGTTGATCTAACATTGTCTCCATCTCCTCGCCCGACTAACGGAGACAACCTTTATAGTCGGCGAACTGGCACATCAACGGCTGCTGTTGCAATTTGGAGTATTGCTCCTGAATGATGGCCCACACATGAACATTTGATGTCGTAAGGCAGTTCTAACCTGGGCTCCCCTCGGTGGAGGTGACCAAACGAAAGCCACACCTGGTAAGCTAATCATCACCATAGTTTTCATCTACAATTTTCCCAACGACGTCTGCTCCTGGCAACAGCCACCGAAATGTCACACTAACCCTCCGCGTCCTCTCCAGCCATTCTCCTCTCATCTGACTTTCATCCCTTTCATCTGGCTTCTCATTTCCCTCCTGCCCGGCAAGTTCAACGAAATCTGCCAAACGGCCTTCGATCCCATGTGTCACCTCATACCTCGCCTTTCCTGTCATGATGATCACGCTTCTTGGAGGGAGATACACATCATACTGTTCCCTACCCCCTTCCACTCTTTCGCCTTGGCATCTGCTAACTTCCTCAAACTGCATCACACACCCACTCCCGAAACTAACTCCGACGATCCCATCTCCATACCGATCGAGCAAATCAACATGTGGGCTAATCCCCTCCCCGATCTCATACAGATTCACAATAACCTGCCTCGCTCTCTCCCCACCTCCGTTCCCATAAGGATCGAACAAGAGTTTGTACACGTCGGCAGGGACGACCGGTCCGAGCGTCTCGGAGATTATGCCGAGTAGGTCGGTCAAGAAAGATGGGATGGAAGGGGAGGGAGAATTGGCGCGGGTGAAAAGCATTACTTGGTTAGAGGCCGAAGTGGGCGGGAAGAATGTGGAGATGCATTGACAGAATATTTCGTGTGCGAGATCGGGTGGTAGAAGGATTTTGGGAAAGTACAGACCCGAGATGGGTGGAGCTGTGCGTAGCACTGGACGTGGTGGGGTTTGAGATCGTGATGAAGTCGCAGACGGGGTACACGTTGAAGTCGTTAGAGTGGTTGTGGTGATCGGAGATGGAGGCTCGTCAAATAGAGAGTCCACGTCGGAATTCTCGTCATCCCCTTGATCCAATTCCCCGTCATCGATTGGAGGTAGATCCGCGAAGATCGAATGAACAGGACTTGGTACCTCTTCAGTTGGGGGAATGTTGGTATCAATTAATAGTGCCATCGGTTTGGGCCTGGTGTTTCGCGACGGGATGGCGGTGTGCACGTGGAGAGAGGGAGAGGAACCTGTGGGTGATTGTGGCTTGGCCTCGTCGTACTTGCGTTTCAATGGAACTGCTGAGGTTGTCTTCATGCCTCTCATCATTCGTCTGTGACTGGGTGCCGTCGAGGCTGCATAACAATGGGAACGTGTGCTATTTAGACTACGGTACTGGAAGGGCTCCGATGTTTGCTTGTCGACATGTCAAAGTACCACACCCACGGTGATTGATAGTCACGGACAGCACGACACAGCTACAAGCTGAAGGAATCGAACTCTACCGCCTCCTCGTCGACTCCAACTCGACATATACTTGCGTCCTAGGTTTTCTTATCCTTGGAGTCGTCTTAACCTGCCCTCCCCCAATCTTCTTCGCCGCAGCCGCCTTGCCCACCACAACCTTCTTGACCTTCCCTCCAACCCCAGGTTTCCGAACCACCTTCAACTCGGCCTTCGCCTTACCCACTCCCAAGTCCATCTCCAAATCCTCATCCTCATAATCATCGTCGCGGTCATCAATCACACCACCGACATCAACACGATTCGTGGTATCAGCGAATAGCATCCCTCTCTCCGCAAACTCGATGTTGTGCGGTACGCACGATAACCGTTTCTTCGAAGGACTGTTTTCGCCTTCACAGTAGTGTGAAGACGTCTGGCGGCGTTTGCTTGGGGATGAGGGAGGCGTGGGTAGGGATCTCGTCGGTTCGACAAAAGCTTCAGGAGCGGGAGGTATGTTCTCCATGTCCTCTGGCTTCTTCTTCGTAGCACCTGTAATACCAAACCCAACGAAATCAATTCCCATGTTCCCATCCCGTGGATAAAGCAGATAGACTCACTTGTCGGTTTAGTCGGCCCAGCGACTTCCTTGACAACCTTGAACGAATTCATCCCTTGCTCTCCAGACCCAACCAAAGTCTTCTGAATCTCCCAATCAGAAGGCCTCATCCTCTTCCAATCTTCCAACACCCTCGTCACCCACTCGTCACTCCCCCCCATCACATGATAGTCAATAATCCCCTCCCACTCACTGCCACTCGGAGCCGTCTTGTTCACGAAAATCACTTTGCCTGCTAGATTACTACTGCTCGTACTGCCACTCGCGACACTTTTCTTCCTCGATGTAGCCGATGGTGAGGAAGAGGACGAGGGGTGAGCGTGGACGGCTTTCGCGAACTCCTTGACGAGTTTCTTGAACCCGTGGACTTTGAGTGACGTGCCCATTATGAGGAGGAGGTCGGGTTTGCGATTGAGGTCCGTTGTTTGGATCGTACCGATATCGTCACCAAGTGGGTGAGGTTCATCATATAAGACAATTGCAGGACGGAGGGTTCCCACTTTTAACGGTCGGGCCGAGCGTGCTAGACGAGCTTGAGCTGTAGGAGTAGAGTTAATCAGATACAGACATCATGAAATAGATGGGGGAAGGATGAAACTTACAACGAGCCGAACACTCTGGACAGTCGGGAGCTTGTCCTCGTTCGAAAACCTCCATATATTCCTCCGTGCAAGCCAACTCCGCCGAACAGAACGTACATCTCACACGGTGGATGTCGCCATGCAACTGTACGTTCCTCACTTCCTTTACCCGAATCTTCCCCTTGCCCTTCCCGCCAACAGCCTTGGCACCGTTACTGGAGCTTCCCAGTAGTCCCGACCTCTCTTCCAATCCATCGATATTCTGAGTATACGAGCGCAGAAGTTTACGTTTCGTGTCGAGGGTTTTGAGGAAGGCGTGGGTGGGTGACGGCGTAGCGCCGTCTATCGATCGTTTGAGTTGGGAGATGAAAGTGTAGAATACTGAGGTGGATGTTGGGTCGCGGAAGAGGGAGGCATCGAAGAGGTCTCGTCCTTTGAGGACGACGTCGGGGTACTGTTCCTTCACGAGGTTGTACAACCCATCGGAGGAACGAAAATCCTATGCAGATGTGAGACGGGTAGTGTTTAGATGATGATGTGGAGACGTACTGGGATGCCACAAGAGCAAGATATACCAGCGCCGGTCATGACGACGATCTTTTTGCTTTTGGCAACAGCAAGCGAAATGTTGCTCAAAGTGCGTCGGCTCGTAGGGGACTCGAGGTCCAAAGTTATAGTCATTGCAATAGAAGAATAAAAATACGTGCGAGTGGAATGAATATGGTAGAGTCAGGCCAGCGTTGGAGGCGGTGAGGTGGTCGTGGTCGCCGGAGAGGAAGAGACGCTGTGGCCTGAGCACCGATTGCTTCGCTTGCATTCAACTTCAAAACCCCTAATCGCGTCGCGTACAGGTCACATGGTTTGTTGTTAGCTTCAACGCGTCGCGTCGCGTCCCTGAGTGCAAATTTTCATTACTCCTAGGCTATGTTTTCCCCCACTATCCTACTGATATATGCGTTGCGAAGACAAGAGGGAAAGGAAAGCAAGGTAAGAAGAGACAATAATAACAATAGAACACTATCCGATGGTTCCTACTACACTGGCGCGACAATCCTCTGCTGGAGAAATACAGATAAAATGGGAGTCAAGTCAATACCTTTCACACCTAAAACCTCGTCTGTCTTCACGATAACCGGCTTGGATTTATTCAGCAGGGACTGCAAGTCCGCCACCATCTCCCCTGTCATCCCTCGCCTTAGCCGCTCTGCCAACGTCAATGACGTCCTCCGCACCGACCTCCTCTCATTCACCGACCGGTCGTCTCTGTCCACAATCGTAGCGTCCTCCATATCCATATCTCCGGATCGGGGATCGAACTCAGGTTTCGACAACCACATCGCTAACTGAGTAACGGCGTAGAATAGTACCCCCTCAAGATTTTGGCGAGCGGTCCGGATAGCGTCTCGCACGTCAAGTGGCTTGTCATACGTCGACAAAGAGAACGACGCGGACGTGATGGCCTGCCCCGCAGGATGCCCTGACAGCAGTCGAAGAACGTCCAAGGTACAGTTGCCAAGCTCCAGCAAAGTTCCTAAAGATGCCCGCTCACCGACGACGACCTTCGAGTGCTAGATGATGCGTTGAGTAAGGTGATGGACGGAAGCCAGGGATCCAGACCCACCGGATATACGAGAGCCTCTTTCACTGGCCAATCTTCTTGATCTCCAATTAAGACTTTCTCAGCGTTACTGATCGTGATCAATGTCGACAGTAAGGAACTTGTCAGCCTGAAGAGCTTGTGAACGACGCTAGTGAGAAACGGTCGTTTGGTCGGATCGATGACTTCTGAGGCTTGCGAAGTTGATGTCCTAGCATCCTTCTCGAGTTGCTGACGCTCCTCCGCCGTGATTGGCTCGAGGAGACTTTCAAGGTGGTTTGGATGTGTCAGGGCGTAGTTTAGTTGTTGCAGCAGTAGGAGTGCACTGGTGCTGAAGCCACGAAGCACCTTCTCGATGGTGTCATTATTCGCCGAAGACACACTCGCCGCTAAACCGTAGAATAGATTGACGGTCTTTTCCATTTCTTCCACCAACGCGAGTGTGAGGGGATCTCCAACTGTCCACGACAACGTCCTGGCGATTTGGTCGCCGAAGAGTTGCACGAAACCACAAACTTCTGCGTCCAGGTAGTGATTTTGTCGGCTGAGGGAGGTGGTGACACCCGCAACGATTGACATCATGGCACAGTACGAGCGATGTGCGGGATTTCTATCCACTGGTAGCTCGGGTATGACGACGTCGATGAGACCTCTACCGATCGTAGTAGTCAACTGATTGTTGGTGTAGGCTACAAGGAGACCTTCACTCGCTAGACGTTCCGCCCCGGATTGAGTACTTGCCAAAGCCGTGTGGAAGCCGAGAACGTGAGTTGCATATAGAGGTCGTCGGCGGGCTCTGAGGAGAGCCAGTTCTGAGAGACCGCTGAAGTCCATTTTGACGAATAGTTCGAAACTGGCTCGAATGACGTCTGTTTCTTGACAACGCGTTAACCAGAATGTGGACGACGGGCTGATTTCTGGACCAATACACTGTTCAAATGCGGCCACCAAAAGTTCCATGTCCTGGTCAAGTTCGACATCAAGCCTGCTGCGAGCCAGGTCGAATACGACCCGCAGGGCATCAATCGTGAGTGCCAAGCTCGCTTCCAAGAACGACGCAATTGTAAGGCGATGATCAGCTTGGAGAACCTTTGGTCGTCGGGCAAGGTTGCGACAATGTCTGGCGCAGAAGTATATCATCTGTAGGACGGCGCGATGAAATGGAACCGTAAACGACCCGAGGAAGGATCTTGCTGGCGACAATGTTTGATTTTGGATGATCCCAGAGAGGTTCTTCACGAAAGTGATGAAATGTTGAACTTCTTCCTTCTTGTCATTGGTCGAAAACCAAGCCACTTCAATCAACGACAATAGCAAGGACAGTCGTTCACCGTGCATTGTTGCCATCATGTCGCCTGATCGTTTCTCGGCAGCAGCGTCACCTGAGATGGTCGCAACCATACCGAGGAAAACTGACCGAACCGAATCAACCCCGCGAAGGAATGGAGTGCTTCGCCTTAGTAGCAGCTGCCACGCTTGGGCGAGGCCAATTTGCGAATGGGAGAGGGATAGATTGAGGTTAATCGATGATACGATCTTTTCGATCTCGTCGGCCTGCTCAGCAAGCGCATCCCTGGGAAAGCGGAATGGCTGCAAGCGGAATCGTAGAAGATATGTAGAGAATGTGAAGTCGTCTCCAAACTCGCGTTCGAGAATGGGCTCCTGAGATTGCAGTTGATCCATTGTCAAGGCCGGGAAGTCGACTTTGACGAGCTCCGTAAACTCGTCGTGGAGGATTGGGTCGAAAACACATGAAGCCGCCTCAGCGACGTATTCCGAGACTTGATCTTCGTTCTTCAAAACATTCTCGATGGCGCGATAACTGTGAGGCTTCTCAGTCGACGATGCGGCGCCGTTGAACTTCGCATCCAGTTCCATGTCCAATGCAATTATTTGGAGGACGTGGGCCTTGACGACGGTGCGGTAGGCATGAGCAGACACAGCTTCGTGGAATCGAGATCGGCGAACACCGTCAACCTGTAGAAAACTGTCAACTCGGCAGTCCGGATGTGGCCCGAGTTCTTCTACGATGATCAAGACTAGCCGCTCCCAGAATTTGGGATCTTGTCTTGTCGGTTGGAGGACAGATCGATGTTCCAGCCCGTGCTGCCATACCACGTTCAAAAACCGGAGAACGGACGCCAACAACTGCGGATTCATCTCCCATAGCTCATGCCAATTTCCAAGCATTTCTGACGCAGCCTCAATGGCGCTAGCGGGCTTCGTGGCATTCGAAGATGTTGACGTGTCCTTGGGCTCCGACGATTTATTCGCATCCGTTACCTTCCCCTTCCCCTTGATATCTGGAAGGCGGAATTTCCCTGTAACGAAGAGACTCGCTAGTGCAGGATCACTGACCACCGCCAACGAGATGAAACTCCATACGCCATTCCGGAGGGATAGTTCATCATAAGGGTGCTGAACGATTCTGACAAGGGATGCAACAACTGCTTCCGGGTTTGACAGGTGGGCGATGAAGCTTGGGGGTTGCGGAGTCGATCGAAGAGACGAACAAAGAGCAAAAAGGACTCGTGTGGCCTCCAGAGGCACGACGACGCCAGAGCCTCTGTCCCCCACGTATGAGAATAACACGTCAATGGGGTCTGACTTCGATCGGCTCATCGAAGCACTGGCGTTCCCTGAGCTACATAGGACTTGCTCCAGCAAACATGTTCCGGACGTCGACGTCTTTTGTTTGCAGTTGAGTACAACCCGAATGAGGCGCAGGTGAGATTCCAACAAGTAATTCAGTCGCTTAGCATCACCGTAGCGGTGCGAGGCATAAAGTTGTCCAAGGACAACACCGGCGCCGGCCATAGATGAGACTAAGGGATTGATGGTGGACATGGTTGCCTTGTAAAGCAGGGCGTCTGCAACCGCGCGACTCAGCGCAGAGAATGGGATATCCTTGATCGAAGGTGGCGAGTGTTCCAGGACCTCTGCGTAGAAAGCCGCAACTCGTTTCCCAATCTCGAACCTATCACCGATCTGGGCGTACTTCCACCCAACATACTCGATCCAGATCTCAGCATGCACGAAGCGAGCGGCACGGAGCAAAACTTCCTCCTTGACCTGCTGCAATCGAGCGTTCTCGGGCAGCACGGTTAAGAGAGAGGATGAAGCCTCTCGGAATAGCTGCTGGACGAGATGGAGCAACCCCAAAGTCATAGTGTAATGTCCGGTTATCCTCTCTGCCGCGAGCACGGCGGATGCGAAGCCGACATTACGATCGGTTCCAAACAACGCTGAACTTGAACGCAGGAACAACCACACTCTGTTGGAGTATAATGGCAACTGAAGAAGGGCCGACAGAACGCTCATAGCTGAGGTAATGAGTTCGGCTCGGGGACGAATCTTGGGTTGAGAGGCGGATCGAGTGAGGGCCTCCTCCAAGATCATAGTCGTGAGTTGCACCAAATCTGGAGGTTGCGCTTCGGTCATGGTATGTGAGACTACGGGATCGCCAGACTCCAGGGTGCGCAATAGATCGAGAACGAGGGACGGGTTGTCCTGGATCACACTCCGGACGAGATCAAGGATGCCGGTGACAACACCATCATCGCCCGCCTGGCCCAGTTCCATGCCGATATCCTCGAGACGAACGGTGACCACCTGAGCCATCCCGCGTGGACCAAAGGATACGTCTTTGTAGCCTCCCCCAGAACTCGAGTACATACGCTTGCGATAGACGTAATCCGTCAAGATCTCCAACAACACCTTCCAACCCGAGTGCTCATGCTGCCAGCAAATGACAACAAGGTCAGCGCCCTCCCCACTAAGCAAGCGTCCAAGGGTTTTTGGAGGGAGCGTAGAGCCACCTGGTAGTCGTAATGGGCGTTGATTCGAATAGTTGAAGCCTAGTGACGCCGACGAAGATCCGTATCGTTCAGGAATCTTCTCGTACAAAGCGTGAGCGCCAGTACAAGCAGATATTGGGACAACCTGAGTGTAGGTGGGGAGTTTCTGAAGGTAGGAGAACACGTGGCGGGAACAGATCTCTCTTTCTTCGACCACCGCGAAGTCTCCCTCGGGATCGTCTGTCGTTGACAAAGGATCAGTGTCGAGGAAGCCGAACGCTGTCATGGCTTGTAGGAGGCGGATAAGAGGTCTAGGTTGGACGGGGAAACGTGAACGAGCAAGGTCGAAGATCGCTCGGCGAGCAATGCCACGATTCCAGTCATTCTGCCAATATTGTTTGCAGATCCCCGTAACCGATGCACTCTCACTTCGGCTGAACAAGGCAATCCAAACTTCCACCAAGACATCCAAGTCTGGCACGAGCTCCACAGGAACGAGCTCAAGGACAGCGATGAGCAAACCTAGAAAACTCAAGTCAGAATTGAATTGTGGGTACGCAATTATGAGTTGACCTTTCATGACGGAACGGAAGGCAAGAGCGTTTGGATCCGTGATGACACGGTCGGTTTTCCAGGCTACCGAACATACAAACACGGGGGAATCCGTCAAGAGGTTTAAGAGCAGCTTGAAGAACCCAACATCGGGGTTCAGACAGGTCTTCGCCATGAGAAGGTGCACTGGCTCGCCACTCTTGGAATACGGTCTTCCTTCGTGTTGAAGGGTCGACTGCAAAAAAGAGCGATAGTCGTCTGGGATGTCCTTCACTTCCGCAGCTATTGCTGTTAGGCGAGATAGGACAAAAGTCCAAGCCATGTATGCGCATGCGAACTGACTGTTCCCATTCGAGGAGACAATTTCGTGGATTCGTTTGAGGCATTCCGGGGATGAGGTATAGATGTCTTTATCCACTGGATCATCTGACATCTCAATACCACCTGGATCGGCGACTCTCTCCAGTTCGAGGACCTCGACTGTAATGAGGATCCACAGTGCCGCGTTGTCGTTCTGGAGGTGGAGACCTTCTTCGTCCATCATGAGAGTGGAGTTGTGCTGAAGAGATCCGAGGTTCGTGTCGTACGCGGCCTCGAATATCCTCACTACCAGCGGACCTTCACAAGGCACAACACTCCACATCGTCCAGAACAAGACTTCCAACAGCACCACCTGCTCGCGATAATTCTGCTTTGCCCATCGTGACGCAGTCCGCGGTTCGATCCTCACACTATCCCATAGTTCTATCTTCGTCCTCTGCAGGTATTCAGAGATGACGCTATCGGCAAAAGAGCGTCCGTCCGGTATGATTTCTGGTAGGAGGGTGGCTGCGGCTTCATGGGCAGGGTCTTCGGAGCTTTCATGGGCGCGGAAGAGGGGGATAAGGACGCGAAGACGGGAGAGGCATTCGGCAAAGAAGAAGGGTGTTATGGCCTCCACAACTCCCTCCATGAGCGATAGGTCAGAATCTGCGATAGCTGGGGCGGGAAAGCCTTCATTGTAGAGATAAGATCGAAAGAGTATGAGTGCCTCCACTTCGTCAATCTGAAATTTCTTGCTGATGGCGAAAATGAACTGCTTCTCCTCCTCCTCGATGGTAATCGATACTCCATCCCGTAATGTCGCAGAACCACTCTCAATCTTTTTCCTGGACACGCCTGAGGGTTTCCCGTACGGCTCAGAGAGGTTTCGAAGCTGTGACACGCGGGGGCGAAGGACCTCTATAGTCTGATCCGGGCTGGTCACCACTAAACCACCGATGAGATTGGCATGAATTTGTTGATATGTTCTAAGCGAAGAAGAGTATGAATAACAAGATTGTGTTCCAGAAACCTAGGCAACGCACACATCAATCAGGTTTGAACGTTTTGAAGGGCCTGCAGACATGACCTTGGAAAGTTGAAGTGGCAGTAAAGAGACGCGTTGCGTGCGAATCGTGGAATTAGACTCAACTTCCTCACCGCACCGTACCTATATCTTGATCGACCATGGTAAGCTATCATATCTACTAAATGTGTTCGACAGTCTCATATATTGGGTTGTAGGTGGTCTGTCAGTATTTTCTGCGTGGTACATGCAGATTCGGGGACAACTGCAAGAATGAACACCCACAGGGTCAGCGACAAGGAGGCTTTGGCAGTTGGTCCTTTCTCAATATCTTTTGTCCCAGCTCATTCATTTCCCATTCTCAGGTCAGTCGTGGACGGCTGGAAATGCCAATACCAACACACCTCAGAAACAAGTGCCCTTCAGGTAGGCTATCTCGCAGAATGGACCTCAATATCCACCTGCTGAAGTCAGTCGCAGCGTAGAATCGATGGCCAAAGATTTGACCCCTCTCCAAGATAAACCTCAATGGCCGCTCTCGTCCTACGGTCCGGCAAAGCACGAGCCCAACCTCATCCCTAATCTCGACGAGTCTTTCGAGGAACTACGTGTCAAAGCTTTACTAGCCACAAAGTCTGGTGCATTTGATGACTATGTGCGTCCAATTTGTTTTGTTCTCTCGTCACTGTCGTTGATATGGCTGAAGATCAGATATGAAGCCAACCAAACAGCTACCTCCGATCGAACCATTGCTGACGCACTAGCAAACGTCGGAAACGCATATGCACAGGCTGTGAAAGCAAGCGGAGGTTCCGAGTCTGAATCAGCTCCTACAGCGTCGTCGGCGTTTGGGGCTACTCCAGGGTCTGCTTTCGGAGCTCTGGGCGGTGTACAGTCTGCGTTTGGCGGTCCCTTGACATCCAACTTGGCATCCACGTTGGCGACAGTTGTCCCAAATGCTCCTTCATCAGCTTTTGGAAAGTCGTCGTTCGGACAATCAGCGTTCAGCGGTCTGACTGGTAGTAGCGCCCCATCTGCGTTCGGGCAACCATCGCAGCCTACATCTGCCTTTGGCCAACAAACCCAATCTACCTCCGTCTTCGGACAACCGTCCCAGCCTACCTCTGTCTTTGGCCAACCATCTCAGCCTACATCTGTTTTCGCCCAACCATCACAAACACAGACACCTCTCATCAAACCTGCAACATCTGGCGCATTTGGCGGAATCGGTCCCGGCACCAGCGGTGCAACGCCTGGCACTGGAGGTGGATTCTCAGCGTTTGCAGGCCAGAAACCTACCGCTTTTGGGTTGGGTGCAACAGGCTCGGCGGCTCCCCCATCGGGGTCTGTATTCGGTCAATCATCCTTCGGCCAACCTCCAGCCCCTGCACTCAGTGGCCCCGCTCCAACCTCGGTATTCGCTGCGCCAGCACAAGCGAGCACAACGTCAGTTTTTGGGGCACCAACGCCAGCTCCCGCTGCTACATCAGTCTTTGGTGTGCCTTCACAGCCTACGCAGCCCACCTCGGTCTTTGGCGTACCGTCGCAACCACAACAACCACCTGCGCCATCTCCTTTTGGTGGTTCAGTGTCAGTGTTCGGTCAACCATCTGCTCCCGGCACGGCACAAGGCCAGGTGTCGTCAGTCTTCGGTGCCCCCAAGTTACCCGCCGGTTTTGGCCAACCATCCAGTCAAGCCTCCACATCACCTTTTGGAACCGCAGCGCCACAAACGAAACTTGACGATGCGCCTCCAGACTTCCTCAACGCCAAATCTTCGTACAAGCCGGGCACAAACAAGTATGACGCGCTCCTACCCGATAACTATCTTCAGCTATTGCCGAAAGTTGCGAGAGACGCGTTTGAGGGAACGAAGTTTGAATGGGGTTCTATACCGGAATGGATTCCACCCAAGGAGCTGAGATGATTCGTTTTATCTCCTCCGCCGCTGTATTAGTTCTGGGTGTTTCGCTATGGACAAGTTGTACACTAAGTGACAGTTCCTCGGTATCCTTGCGACCATGATCGATTATCCCTCAATCTCCTATGTAACCATCATCAGCCAGAGACTTGTCGATCTTCATTGGCGACAGTGTGTTCCCTATTCCTTCCATCCTGTGGCGACGTGCGCCACCCTTCCAGGTGGAGCCATCGAGAAACACTTCTCGCTCGTCCAGCCAATGTCTTGTCTGTGTCTATGTTCTCGGTCTTCTCTTCATCGTTCTGCGTCACACCAGACTTAGCTTTACCATCCCAGATGTTCCGTGAACACACGAATACCAAGATTATCGCAACGCAGCCGATCATGAACGTGGTGCCAAGGAGTACTTTCCCCACCAGCCCAGGTTGCTGGATGCAATATGCGCCAATAGCGACTGTGAACCACATCACAGACCACAGCATGCATACTAGGGGCAATGACAAGAAGCATGCCATGATCTTCACTCCAGATTCTTCACCAAACCCATCAAAGTGACGGGTATAAGCCCGCTATCGAATCACGATAAGGTCTGACATTAACCATGGAAATTAAGTAGACTCACCCTCTCGTTATACTCAGCTTCATCCTTTCCGCGATGGAGCCATGTCTGGTAAACGCCTGCTGCGATGCTCGTGACCCCAAAGATCGAGGAGGCGAGAGATGCCACACCCGCAACTCGGCCTATGTCCTACCAGGATGAATTAGGATTGTCTGTGACCGTCCCGCAAATGAAAAGGCGTACCGGCAGAGTGAGAAGGGTGACGTTGGCGCTAAACAGAAAAAAGTGAGCGACTTTGACTTTATGATTGGTTGAAGATGCCCACAGAACAAACACGGTCGCCTATGGTACCCCGAGGATATCAGTGAATAAACTGTGTCTCGACAACCCAGGTCGACGACTCACCAGGAGATTAGAATCTTTTGGATTGTGGTCAGCGACGATCAAATCCAGGTGACGAGGGTTTTACTAACCTGCCCATTCCAAAAGAAAGCTCTGCATCATGGCCAAAAATGCGAGATATTCGGCAGGTTTCCGGCTTCGAGCATCTTGAATCCGCTTTTGATAGGTTCTAGATCCAATAGTCAGCGTACAAATACGAGAGCATAAAATCTAGAAATACCGACCTATGCGCCCCGAAAAGAAAGAATGCGAGAAGGAAATCAACCCATGTCCAGGTCGGGATGGGTTCGGGCGGTGGGAGGGGAACGACAAGGGAGTCTCTCAAGTTGCTCTTGTCGCTTAAACCTCCCGGCATGAACGCCAGTGAACGCATCATGTGCCAAGTCAACTTTGGAGCAGACTCGGGCCCGGCAGCTATGGTATGGAGCTTAATTCAGGCGCTGTCATTCTCAATGATAGATACGAACCTTTGAGATCACGATAAACCTCCAAAATTTGTTCGATTTGTCCGTCATTTAAGCAGTATCTCTTACTTTTTGGGAAAAGAGCACGCTCTGAAATAATACGAGTAAGCGTTGATTCCTATGAGTTTCGAATATGAAATACCGTTCGCCTCGAAAGCAACCATTGCCAAAAACTCTTCCTCCAACCCAGGGGGCACCTCTTCCAGATGCATGGTCATTTGAGCGGCCTGGAGCCAATAGCCGCCCTTATATTCGAGCTTGATATCTATCACAACACATCAGGATCCACGCCAAAAAAAAAGGAATAATCGTCAAACTGACCACCATAATCATCCACTGTGAATTTCCACCCCTTCTCCCATGAGATTAAGAACTCAAGTGGGGGGACATCATCATCGCCGTCCAACCGCCCCATGAAAAGTTCCCAATCATCAGGCAGGACATCCATAAAACCATCCTCATCTAAACCACTCAGGAAACCCTCAACGTTCTCCATGACTGCGTCATGTATCCTTTGAACTCGTATATCGTCCATCGTCAATACACACATGTCGTCGTTAATGAGCCGGAAATAAGGGACGCCTTCCATGTTGATGTACATTTTCCAGTCGGTTAGATGAGGATAAAAGAGACTGTAGGTGGCCTTTAATCGAATACAACGTGCAAAATGTTCAGGGATAGACTCACCGCAGACGATCACCCTGTTCGATCAACAACCTGTCTCGCCTTTCCTGTGACATGTGCACTTGCGGAGCCAGATAAAGAGGAGCCTGTGACACTTTGCTCGCAGTACTCCCATCCGCCACAAACTTGAATTTACCACTCTTGAGCGCCTCCCTCCAAGCCGTTTCCTCGGCCTCCGTCGTCTGCGGGAAAGAGTACGTCGACATGCTTTGCTAACAGCTCCAAAGACTAGAGAGAACTAGAGGAGAGAGTTTGAAGGAGGCAAGCACCATGCTTGGTCCGGTCTTATGCATAAGTAAAAACGTCGACGGCGAGGAAACGAAACGCAACGTTGCTGGAGACGATACAAAGGCAGTGGGAAGCCGCAAGTTCGTATTTGGATTGACAAAGTTCCCGTCGCAGTAGTACCCAGGTTGAGAACAACAAGAAGCATTTAGATCAACAGATACGCGCCCATCATCTGCTATTCACAACTGGTCCGCGGTGTGATTCATCAGACCAAAGCGAGATTGTCAGGTGTTGTCTAGGAGTCGAAACGAGACGGCCATGAGACGAGCAATTATACGTTCCTCTTTTAGAGCCAAAAGTACAAGGGCAAACCACAGTCCGTAGTTCACGCCGAGGGAAGGAAGGATGAGGGCTAGCGCTCGTTCGACTCGAACAACACTTGCCTATTTCGTTACAACCCTCGAATTCTGCCTCTACAATGCTTTGAGGTGCCCATCTCTCCATTGAACGAAGCCCCGTTCTCTCTTAGACGACCCACAGATTCGTGTAGCGCCCTGGCAGCATCTTCGGTTGTGCGAGCATGCGCACATATACACCTTCAACGTGGATACGGCAACTTACACGCCAGCTACAGCTTTCGCAAGGCTCAACGACGTAGTGTTCATACTCGAGCGGAGCGCCTCAAGGTTTGACGGTGCGCGTGCTGAGTTATTCTTATCAACCTTGGTGGACCTGAGGAACTACCTTTACATGCCACCGACTACCTTCTAGGGCATCACATTCAACGAAACACGTTTTTCTACAGTTGGGAAATCGGTACACGAGCCCAAGCACTTCTCGAATACGACTCACCTCAATCCTCCGTCTTCTCCTCTGAGAAACTCCCACTCTAATCATCTCTATTCTCTTCTTCTGTCCCGGGATCCTTAGGCGAAGTCCTAGCGATTGCCAGTCGACCGTATCCAGTCTCGGCGGAGTCGGTACCAGTCCTCAACCTCTAGTCTCAAACGACGGAGTGGCGAGTGACCCAGCAAGCATCGGCGTTGCCGTCCTTCTCGCCAACTGGACAGGCGATGGTTCCTCCAACAACACGAACGCTCAATACAACCAAGCAGCTACCAACCAACTAGACTTCCTCTATACCGACGTCCCTCGAACGTCGGACGGAGCCATCTAACATCGTACGGACCAACTCCAACTATCGTCCGATTTCGTTTATATGGTACCACCGTTTCTGGCGTATTATGGTGTGACGAGTGGGAATAGGACGGTGGTCGAGGACGCGCATAATCATGTGAAGTTATATCGGAATTATTTGAGGGATGCAAGTGCTGGGGGGCTGTGGACATAGGTCATTTTGGGGAGTGGACAGGATTTGGGGTATTGGTCGACTGGTGAGTTGACTAGGTTCTGTAGCGTGTGGATAGAGGGCGAAGAGCTGATCGGGTTTGATAGGCAATGGATGGGCAGCGGCGGGGATGTTGAGGGTGCTTGCTACGATCCAGCGTTCGTCGTTTGCGAATAGGATGAAGAACGAACAGATTGATCTTGCGAATTGGGTTAGGGAGATCCACGGAGCTATGTATTCGCATCTCGTAAGTGATCATTGTTATTCCATTCGCGGGGTACAATGTGCTGACCTTGGGATTATCTCTCGCATCTACTATCTATCTCGACCATGCGCAACGGAACAGCAACCCAAGAATCTCTTCAAAAACTACGCCAATTCCAATACGAGTTTTGACGATGCGGCTAGTACAGCTCTTCTAGCTGCGACTGTCTATCGGTTAGCGAACTTGTGGGGAACGCATACGTACATACCTGAGGCGGAGCCGTGTCGACAGACGCTTAGCGCTGCTGCCAACTCCAGGTGCGTTCATTCGACCACCCCCATCTCCTTATCCACTAGTCCTCACTTCGCTCTTCCCCTCTTCTGGCATGCCAAACAACGGATCTCCGCTGGCCCATTTCACGCAAGATATGTGGTTGACGCCGGTCGTAGACCCGTGCAACGTCGGTCAACAAGGGACTCAAAGTCCAGAGTCGCTGGCGTTTGTAATCGAGATGCAGAGTGCTTGGAGGGATTGGGTACAAAGCGGTAGCAAGGGAGCAAGTGGCGGAGGGAGGATATACGGGAGTGTTCGATGGAAGTTGGCCGTCGGGGCCGTTCTGGTCGTTGTTGGAGCATTGGCGGTGGTATAGAGTGGGCGAATAGCTTGCGATGGATGGAAGGGGCGGATTTAGGTGCTGAGGAGAATCTGACGATTTGTGGATGGATACCCCATATGCTTCAAGTTGGGGCGAATTCTCAGCCTCGTTGTACTTCAGGAATGCGTTAGTACCGGAGCTTTGCTTGTAGCCTATCAATACGTTTAATTTAGAAATACCATTAATGTGTGGATAATACTTACTCCGGAGTCTGAGGGTTCTGAGAGACATGATAATGAAGGAAGCCAGGCAGGACCCTTCCGAAGGATTGAAGACGATTGAAGTCGAGAGTCTCGACACGTGTTCCAAACTAAACACGCGCCGACCTCCTCTCTGCCCCATGCATGCAGGAGCACTTGAGCTATACCACCACCATGACAGAAACGCTTTCACTTTTCTTGAACTCGTCTCGAAGTGGAGTCGTATTCATCTTGCATATAGAGCTCGGTGATGTTGGGCAGGCGAGAGCCGGGGGCTTGTTGGGTGGAGATGTTGGCAACGATGAGAGAATCGGGTAGGATCTTGAGGACGGGGGACGGAACCTGCGAGGCGATTGGTTTGACGAAAGAAAGATAGGAAGGGAGAGCTCACTTGGCATTATGAATCGAATACAAACCTCGTTATCCGGACCACCCAGTTGACGCTTGACGCAAGCGCTTAGTGTTGTAGAGTGAATAGTAAGTACGTGGCGTCTTTGGAGTGCACGACGTGATAATGGTGATGGAAGCTTGGTGAAAACTGGGTTGGCCAGTCAGATATGATTCAACCAAGAGCATTGCTGGAGAGCGCTGGGCGATGATCGATAAGGCCAGTGATGGGGGCCAATAAGCGAAGCGATTGAAGCAATCACCAACCAAGGATCACCCGACCCGCGTCCGAACGTCCCCTCTCGCAACCATCCGATGATACACCTTCACGAAACGCACATGTGTTGTTCACTGAGCTTCCCACATGGACTTCACCCCAAACCAAACGTCCAACGTCATCCAGACAGTTTCGAGACACATACATGACGTCCACTCCTACAAAGCTCAGCCTAACCACCAACCTCCACCAAGCTTCCCCATCTAACCAACTAACCACGTTCCACGTTCCTCTCAATCCCTAAACTCCGTCCTCCGGGCATTGGGCGCTATTTATTCGGAACCACCTTCTCTTACAGACAGTTCTATCACAGTGAATATTATTGAGACTGCGCTCAGAGTCCGAGTACATTCAAGGTAAAGTTTGGATTACGAAGACCAGTAACCTGACAGAGAAGGATGTCAGTTCCGAGAGAGAACGGGATTGGGGTAGGTGTGGACTTGCAGAATCCCAACCGACATCTGACGGAAATCTGGTCGAACCACATAGATTTCGTGTATGGAAAATCGGTCATGAAGGTAAAAGAACGCACCAGGCGTGCTGTCGTTGAACACACCTGGGTTCGCATAAATGAATGGATTCAAAAATCCGAGAGGGAGTCGATCAACGGCTCGAAGACGGTCGTTCAAAGAGCAATAACGCCCGAGAAACTTGGAGTTGAGCAACTTGTTCCAGTCCAAAGGTTCGCAGCTCCGTCGAAGGCGAATGCAACATTTGTTCCTTGAGCAGAGACGCTGGGAATGGACGGCTCGTAGCATTGGATCTGCCGGCGTTCAATGGACCGATGGTGTCGAGGTATTCGGTCACTGCGGCGGACTGATATAAGGGCATGGTAAAGTTGTTTGAGGAGCCGCCGGATGGATAGGTCGTAGCGGCTTCTGGGTTCGTTCCGGTGGTTGCTCCGACAGACGTGACGCTGAAGTAAGGCAAGGAATCAGGTTGACGAATGGAAAGGTTCATGTTGTTGCGCACAGCCGGCAACACCTCCGTCTCCCGATCCGAACAAAATGGGAACGACCCCGGCTCCACGTTGTGCGTAAGCACTGCTCAAATTCCCAACGAGTAACTTCCATGAGCCACGTCCAAACGGGCAGAGGATGTGGACGTACGTAGGTAACTCTAGGGAGAGAAGAAACTCGTCGAAACAATACCTCGCGGTGAGCGCTTGAGTGGGTTGATCCATTGCGGCGAGATAGGGGATGATATCGGTGCGGTTGGGTCCCACGGATATGAAGGTGGTGGATACACCAGACGCGAGTCTAACGATATATTGGGTCTCGTAGTTCTGACATCAGACATGATCAGGATGGAAGACAGAGAGATAAGACTCGACACATACTCCTTCAGCACTCGCTAAACTAGCGTTTTGCGGATTAATACCGCCGTCGACAGATTGGAAACTGAATGTCGTGGACGAGTTTAGGTCTGGGCGGAGAGTGACCAAGAATGGCTGATATACACCGAGGTTTAGCTGGAAACTGAGGTTCGATGCACCTGTAGGCATCAATGTTGCGTTATGGTGTATGACAAGGTCTTGATCCTGGAGGTACGGATGGCCGTTCATCTGGCGCTCCATCCTATATGCGGAGGTGAAGCCATGGGCTCGGGTAAAACGCATGTAGCCACCGCCGAGAGTAGGAACCTTACTCAACAGTGCCGTTGTCTAGGAGTCGTGGCTACGGTGGTGAATCTGACGCATTGCCCTTGAATGTCGAAGCCTTGGGTTGGCTGGGTGGCCACGGAACAGGGTTCGAGACTCATTTGGTTGCTCCTGGGGTGTCGATGATACTGATCGGACGAAAAACTCGGCCGTCATCGTAAGAAAGACGACAGTAGAGGGGTTTCGGACACACCAGTGGCTCTGAAAATCCTTCACGACATCGAAAAAGCCCCTGTAACCAAGCGCGACAGTTGCATCCAACGGCCTGTCGCTTCCTATCCATCCAGCTTGCGAGTTTGGATAGGATTCGGGTCTGCGATCGCGTTACAGAATCCTGCAGACGCAGCCATCGTCATCATCGGAGCAATCGTAGTTGATTGAGTAGAGGGGACCCTGCATGCTGAGATATTGGATCCGCTGCACTTGCCTTCGTAGGCTGGACTGGTGTTGGCTCCGGCCTCGAGGAGTCGGGTTGGGAGTCCAGTAGAGCTGGGTTTATTGATTGAGGACGGGATGGTGGGCGCGAAGACTTTGGAGTGGAAGGGCAGCGAAGACAGCTCACCAGAAACCAGTTGCATTCCCCTCCGAAGGCCACTCGCGAGACAACCAGACAGAGTGTTGACTAAGTCGGAGGCATCGAAATGGATGGTGTGCGAGTTGGAATGTCCAATAGTCCCGCTGCAGTCGCAATCCGAAATGATTGGAAAGACAAAATGGGAGAAACATTCAGCGTAGATAGGAACTGGTGGCGGAGGATGTGAGCGCCAGAGGCAGCCGCGGATGACTTGCGAGTCGACGTGAGCCAGACGTCTCGTCGAGGTGTCCCAATCACCAGTGTGACAATATGTGACTCACAGGCGCTCATCGTTATCGATCATCCTCGGAACTCTCACCAGTACCACCATCCCATGGACGACCAAACCGTTCGACTTAGGCAGAAGTATCGCCAATTCCGCGTTCTGGTGATGGGCAAGGCGAACGCAGGCAAAACGACGATTCTCCAAAAAGTCTGTAACACGACCGATCAGCCAGTGATCTACAACGGTCAAGGAGAGAAGGTGACTGGCGAATCAGACTTCGCAGCGAGGAGCTGTCTCTGATCACACAGTATCGGCCCTCCAGATTAACCTCTCAGCCATTGCACCAAGCAGGGAGGTATGTAACAAATAGTTTGATCAGTTGATCTGGAGCCAATGCTGAGTGACAGCGGGGTGAACACAACATCGAGAATGAGATGATATTCAAGGCCAATTCCCGATATGTTTTTCATGATTCCCGTGGATTTGAATGTGGATCCATCGAGGAATTCAAGATTGTACAAGACTTTATTGAACAGCGAGGGAAGGCAACAAAATCCTCAAAGCAGTTACATGCAATTTGGTAGGTGCTTGCTTGACATCTAACAACCTGACACTGATAGCATGACTGTGAAGGTATTGTCTTCCAGCTGATAATGCCAGTCGTCTCTTGACTGGAGCAGAGGCAAGATTTTTCCAGGAGTGTGATCCTGGTGCAGGTGAGTAATAGTTGCTCTTCTGTGAGGAAATATGAGTGAACTGTTTATAGTTCCGGTAATTGCAATATACACAAAATTTGATGATTTTGTGTTGCAGACTCAGCAATTCCTGACAAGTCAAGGATGGGATGAGGATGATGCCTTTGACGAGGCATCTAGATCTGCATTGAATTGTTTCACTGAAAAATATGCAAAAGTTGTCAATACAACAAGGTTTCCACCTAAAAGAGATGTTCAACTTCAAGGAAAGGATTATTCCTCTCCCTATAGGATTTATCATTCACATCTTATACAGATATGGACAAGACAGGTGCAAAATGTGATGAGTTGCTTGAGAAAACAGCAGATGCCCTTGGTGGTGATGCATTAAGACAGCTATTTGTGTGTATTCAAAGGAATAATTTGGATTTATGGACAAAATGGGCAGTTAAAAGGTGAGAAGCTTATATATTACTAGTCTTAACTAACACAAGATGCAGAGCTTGTAATTTGGTATATGAAGGATGTAAGGATCAGGAAAAATTTGTGTTGATGAAATGGGTTGAAAGGGCATTAAGTTGGTACCCTTGGACTGTGAGTACTTTAGATATTTGGCTCTAGTGTCTTAGCCAGCTCATGTTCTCTGCTCTCTGGGTTGCATT
>KL197709.1:488837-503481 GCA_000697665.1 Jaapia argillacea MUCL 33604 | reverse complement strand
CCCTCAAAAATAATTTGGAGGTTATTGAAGAGATTATCATCATTTCAATGTCTTCGACAGTTGGAAATCCAGGTTACTTTTGGGATAGGATGGTGAGTGTCAAATGCTTTTATAGAGCACAAATTATATTGCCTGAGAATTTAACATTTCTTTATCTTTATACAGTTCATCAGATACCATGCATTGTGTTGCATTTGGACACATCCTGACAAACTGTCAATTGACAGACTTTCCTCAAAGTCTTCGCAGCTTCCACATTGGTTCTACTTATCCAAGCAACGAAGATCCTGAGGTGCAACTCGACAAGGATTCCGTTGATTTTGGTCAATATCTTCTACTCGTACCTTGGACATATCTGCAGGAATTGTCAATCACAATGCTAGTGATTCCATGGAGACTGGTGGAAGGTTATTTGAGTGGTATTACAGGGGTAATACTGCAGCTGAAGAAACTTGAAGTCACAGAAATTGTCAATTTCACAAGTTTCATCAGCATACTTGGATCATGTCCTTGGATTCATACTCTTTGCATAGGCAAATCTCCCGTTTACATGCTCAGAATGCCCTCATTTCCCATCCTTATCCATCTGAAGCATCTGACAGCCCCTGCCCATCTCCTTGCAACAATTTGTGTCTCGCCGGGAGTCAATGCAATTTCAATACCCTCTGGTTTATCTCCCAGTGGTCAATTTGATGATTACAATGTCTGTCTTCCATCTCATCCCCCTTACAACACTCAAATTGCATTATCTGATATACCAACCGCCACGGCTCAAGAACTCGTTCATTTTGCATATACTTCATTTGATCATGGAGTAAATTGTCCAAGATTCCTGGGCGATGTTGTACTCATCGTTGCTACATTCCCTCAATTACACTCACTGGAAATTTTGCGGCCACGTTTTGGCAATGCAACAATTACTCGTGAGGTAAATGGATATTCTATATTGAATAGATTTTACACTGATCAAACTTTCTAGGAGTGGATTATGGCAGCACTTCTGCATCTGAAGCAGCTTTCCTTACTGGATAGTTTGGTTGTTTTGGGTAGCAATAACAGCAACATGTATGGAATGGGTGTTGCCAAGATTCGTGATGTTTATCACAAAGAGATGCCCACATTAGGAAGATTTGTGATCAACAAGTATTTATTGATTCGTGGTGGTCAGAGGATTTGTTTAGACTTGGAGTAAGATTTTGATACCAATTGTTTGTTGAATCGAATGAAACTCATACTTTCAGTCCTTCTCATTGTGCTTGTCAATGTTGAAAAAAGACTGCAATGTGTGGAATACATGAATGTACAATTACAACTTGGTATACAAACAGTGATTCTGATAATCTGTGAATCATATGTTCTGATCAGAAAAAATTGCATAGCTTTCGTTGATTACCCTAAACCACATACAAACCACAGTAAAGGAATCGATATATTCGTCGCTTTACTCAATTGGCAACTTAATGCCTCTTGCAACAGACTTTCCTTTCTTGAAGGGTATGGAGAACACTGTCTTGGGCAATTTGATTGGTCAAAGAGTTGAATCTGTTTTGATCATTGAGTATTAAATTGTTAATGTAATGTTCCTGAGTCAAATATTTCTTATCCCATTGGAATGTAAGTATGCAAGTCGGCTGTGATGTTAGCACTGGAACTTCCCAATCCTGAGGCATTTGTTTGATCTGTTGGATAACTTGAGCTTGATGTGTCCCCAGAGCTGTCACAATGCCAGTTGCACCAACATGTGTATTCACCTAATATTTGCAGTTTTGCAACCAATAAATTGCTAATCTCATTACATTCCGGTCTAAATTACTCACTCTCATCACCACAGACAGATAATTCACTGCAGACAGATGAATCATCTGTAACAAGCGAAGATTATGTGCCATTGGCAAAACTGGCTGATGGAGATGTGTAAGCATTCTGTAGGGTGTAAACCATTTGACTCATACCCCCATCATCATTATCTGAATATGTATCTCAATTTTAAAAGTTGCTGACAAGATAATGTGAATCCACATACCTCCATCGTAAAAGTCATTGTCCTCGGCGTGGGTATCCACAGCAGTTATGGCAGCTGCCAGACAGGTGTGAAACTCTGCTGTTTAGCATATATTGGTACTAGTTGTTGTAAGTGATTACCTTCGTTGAAAAAACCATTGATCTCGGCGTTGAGATTCACAGCAATTATGGCAGCTGCTAAACGGGTGTGAAATTCAGCTGTTTAGCATATATTGGTACGAGTCATGGAAATTAATGTAGGAGGTGTATTCACCTGATGCTCTAGCATTGAGTTCTTCATCATTGATCGCATCATCAGAATGCTCATGAAATTGGTTGAAAGGATCAGTTTGTGTTTCATTGCTGACGAACAAATCTGTGTTTCTGTCTACTGGCAGATCCTCGTCCATTGTGTGGTCAGAGTCTCCTTCTTGAGATGAACTTCTATTTTGAAGATGGGACTGAGATGGTGACATTATGAACCCATCAGATGTATTCAATGCCTCTGTTAAATTTTTATTGATTGATTTCATGAGAATATATATTATTTTGCGATGCACCGACTGCATGAGGTTGATCAAGGATCAACTCGACTTCTCGAGTCTTGATTGAACTGAGTGGTTGTCGTATTTCAATTGCAGGTGGAATAAATGGATGGAATAAGTTGTGGCCAATAGAACCTTGTGGAAGATCCAATGAAATAAAATTTCTAGGCCATCCAGCAATACGCTCAAGAATGATTCTATCTGGCACTACACAATCTGGGAAAGGAAAAGGTTGATCAGCTTTTGACCATATACATAATGATCGACCCGTTACATAGAATTTCGGATTGAACTGCCACATTCTTGTGTATCAGGGAGGGGATACCGCTTTTCTTAATGGATACCTCTGCTTCTGTGTCATGAATTAACATTTTATTTTGATGTGATATGGTGCTTTTGAATTGAGAAGGCATTACCCACCACTTGATTTCATAACTTCATCTTCCTTGCCTTTAGCAGGAACAGATTTGGCTGTGGATGTTTCAGCAACTATATCATCGAAACATATGATAAGCTTGAATTGTTACATTGAAAATGTTGTCGCTCACCACTCTTTTCGGCAAGTTTGTTTACCTCATCTGTAGAAGTAACAGACTTGGCCTTAGACTTCTTGGCAACTACATCATTGAAACATAGGATAAGCTTAAATTGATGGATTGAATATGTTGTTACTCACCCTTCGTTTTGGAGGGTTTGTCTACCTTGGAAGGAAGGGACTTGGCCATTGACTTTCTCACACCTATATCATTAAAATGTAATATAAGCTTAAGTCAGACATTATAGCAAAGATTGGGGGACTCTACCTTTTTTTCACTTGGGTGCAGGAATTGGCCTGTGTATGATTTGACCTGGAGGGATCACTACTTCTTCATCGTCTGTGTCTCTCTCATGTTTTTTCCGTTGCGTCTTCCGCTTGGGTACTGGTGAGTATTCTTCATCTTCCTCAACGTAAGTTTTCTTCTCCTTGGCCACCTCTGATTTGTCCTCATTCTTCATAAGTTCGAACTCTTGCTTGATCTGGCTGAGGATGATGGGTGCTCTTCTGTCAGCCCAAAATGGGGCTGGGTCCCCATTGTTGTCAGCTCCAAAATCTATTAGGAAGTTGGTTGTGTAGTTGTTCCAATCTGATGTATCAGTTGGTCAATTGGGAATGAGACAGTCCAATTTATATAAAATAAATTTACCCAAGTCTCTTAGATCCTCCTTGAGATCCAAGGTCTTCCTGGTCTTCATTGCTTTGTTTAATTCAGCCTCGCTATGGGGAAGTGCATGGAATTCCCATGTTATGAAATTGTCAAAGGCCTCACATCTCCAATCCTTCGTCATTGTTGCCTGCAACGAAGCTAGGTGGATGAAGTGGCGAACGATGAGGCATTGATACATTGCTGTATCTTGCCGATACTGTATCTTGGTGGACCTGTAGGAATCTCTGATTACCAACCATATGTAGGAGCATAGTCAGAGGTGATTCGCAAAATGGAAATGTTCCACATAGCTTGCAGGTATCATTAAATGGGGTACCTCTCCTTCTTCCCTGAGTGTGAGATTTGGCATGACGGTCTGAATGGTCAACTTTTTGACTGGAACTAATTCATCCTCATTGACTTTAGCTTCTTCTGCATAAAATAAGACTCGAGCCTCCTGTCTGATCTGCAACAAGTCGGTGTTTTTGGGGAAGTCGGGGCCTAATACTTGATCCTTTTGAATTGTGGCAGCATCTTGCTGAATGTGTTGCGTACAACGGATCAATGCTGCATTCTGAATATTCTCATGTCTGCTGTATTTGTTTGTATGTGTTTGTACTGCGTTCTTCTTTTGTGGCTGTGTAAACATTGATCCGTCTGATACTTGTGATCATCCACCATTGTTATGAGTCAAGGAAGAATCAAATGAGTTACTCAAATTGCCGCCCCTAAAAAAGCGAGCACAAGTGCTCGTTCTGTTGTGGCTCGAGAATGTCCTTTAAATGTTCGAGGTATGTTGCACATCAGTCCATTGTCATGCTTCCTTTGCTTTGTTGATGAATGTTCTCATAATTTTCTTTAGGCAACCCTCCTACTTTTCAAGACCATGAAGTCGAATTGTCTGCTGCTATAGCGGCCCAGGAAGATGAAGAAGAACATTTGGTGGAGACTGAAACAAGGGAGATTGGACTCAGTTAGTACAGTGCACATCTCCCTACTCCATTTTTAATGTTAAATTTTTTTTTAGTTGAACAAGGAATAAACAGTTATTTGGAATATATGTGTAAGCCAACGATTGCTAAGAGTAAGATGGTGCATCCTTTTGCCTTTATTTACCCATGTTTGTGATTGATGAATTCACTTATTAGGGCAACGAAGCTCATTTGGTGTGTGTCAATACACAAGCAACTGTTGGATGACCTCTCATGTTTTATTTTATACTTTTTTGTTCTCTTATCCACAGAATTGCACTGCCTGTGGTGATGTGGGCGATATAGTGGACTGCTGCGTCTGTCGCATACATCTTTGCATTGCAACAAGTCTGGTTTCTTCTGGGTGTCTGCTTCCGCACAGCAACGTCCAAGATGACTTTGATTGGAAAACATTTCGGTGTCCTTTGTGTCACCTTAAGAACTCTACTTTTCCAAACATAAGTGAGTTACTGCCCACATATGCATCCGCTTCAAAAATTGTGTCGATGCAACTGACTATATATTGATTTTCATTTCTTTTAGTATGAGATTCTTCAGTCAGAGTATGAATGCTACGTTCTTGGAAAGACTTTGAAGCCGACCGTCATTTTGATGTATACTCAAGGCATTTGAGGCTTGATTCTGAGGTTGTTGGTGAGTCTTGTCATTAACAAAGAATATTGACACAAACTCTCTTATGCAAGTCTCTTTCACAATGTCACATTTATGTTTTTCTTTAACATTGATTTCAAACAGCTTTTCTGGAAAGACTTTGTCCTTATGACTAAGTCTCATCAATTGGACAAAGGCACTTTAGAAGCAAGGGTGTTTATTACACATCACCAAGAAAAGTCCAATATATACCTGCTCTGGGACTCCCATGCTGAAACCTCAATGGGTAATCTCGTACATGGAGGTTCGGCATCCACGGGATACGAGTCTGGGAACATTGTTGACATAGGATTGATCTAATTTTGCAAAGCATGGATGGGTCAACTAACCTACGTCAAATTAGTTACTCGAAGCCTATCTTGGTCCAATCCTGTTCGACTTGCTTCCTACTATCAAGTTAGCAAGGAAGGGCATATTCTTCCTTACCTGCACCTCTGATGTCCGTCATGAACTCTTGCAGGAGAGTTGAGGCTTTAGTGGCAAAGTAAGTTGTTCATATTTCATCATTGTTATTTGTTCTATGGATCTTATTAATTGCTGTCAATGCCAACAGGGACTACTTCTCTTTCATCATTGCGTTCTGCAGTGGTTCTGTTGTCCCGGACAATGTTGCCCTAAATTTAACCAAAGCTATCTCCTTAACTGTCACCTACAATTATTCAATTCTCACTACTGTTACGACTTCATATACCCGTTTCATTTTTTGTTATCTTATCTTATCTTGGACATCTTATCTCCTTCACCCTCATCTTATCTCAGCTCTGTTCTATTTATATCGCATTGTGCTATTATTAACTTTGCTTCCTGATCCACATTTCTTCTGGTGGGTTACTGGCTCCCCAGACTTTCCACCTTATTCTCTAAGCTTCTATTGTATTCTCTCCTTTTCCTTGGGTGCTATTCTTAGTCCCTTCTATACCTTTCTACCACATTCTGTCTCTCTGACTCTAGTATATAAGGCATCCTCCCCCCCTGTATTCCTTAAGCTTGTCCACTTGAATAATACAGCTCTTTAGCCTGTACCCTTCAACTGGTTCGCTCTCGTTTGTCATCCTCTATAGCCTCAAGTTATAGCCTGAGTACCAGTCGCTAAAGCACTCCTAACACTTGGACAAGCTTTTCACACCCTACTCACCCTACGACACCGACACAGTCAGGATCTGCAATCCCGTCCACCCTGGAATCCTATTGTGTTGTCATAACCAACGAACCCCACCCAAGTATTGTCGACACCCTCGACATCCAACCTCTCTTTCTAGTACAATGCTCTGACAATAAACAGCTTGTATTCGTCAAACGATGAGCCATACACGCCCTTTATCCCGTTGGCAGACCACAGCTAGAAACCCCTGTGGCACTGTCTCCTGTTGCCACTCAATACTACACACCACCCCCTAAGAGATGACGAGTCAGGAAACACTCCAAACTCGCACGCATCTTAACTGTACTCCAGGCAATCAGCAAATCACAAAACTGGCAGAAGTAAGGATCCACATCGACACCTTCCTAAGTGTGTTTCTACTCGTCACCCAGGAGCTCGATCAACTCTACCACCAGCTCAACACTGTGTCCAACAATCTAATTGCCCTTCGCACATGAATCAATAATATTATCAAACGAGTGTGCCAACAAATGAAAGAAGTAGAACTCCTCTGCCGACAACACATCGAATTAGTCCCCCCACCATCACACACCCGTCAAAATTGATCCTCACACAAACTCCATCTATCAACAACACCCACTCCCCGCCAATACCCATGCACCTACATTCCAGGAACTCACCAGATACAAGGAACACATCCAGGATAGTATCCACTATGACAACTCGAACAGACTATTCTATTATAACTGAAACCCCTTCGTTATTCGAAGTGGCCAAGGATTTTCCCAGTTTGGAAAACCCTTCCAATTCCCCTTCAACCTGGACCTCCCCACCTTCAAGGAATACATCCGACTTCACCCGGAAGTTTTACCCCAGAACCCCACCACACTCAAAACTGCTAGATCCCCACCCCCAACCAGCCCAGTATTGCCTCCAATTGCCACCCCCACCCCGCTTACTGCATCTTCATCCACCCAACCCCCATGGGCTAACCCCTATACCAGAATCTCCAGAGGAGGAACCCCTTGACCGAAACCACCATTGCGACAACCTAGCAGACAATCTGTTGGTAGCGATCGAGGATTACAAGAACTATGAGAAGCTGTGTCTAGAACTGCTTCTAGAGCATCTTACCGAGCCCCAGAAGTATCAGACAACGACCACTCAACCACCGAGGAAGAGGCAGAAACTCAACCCGTCGACGCCCCCATCACTGAAGAACCCGAGGATTCACACTCTCCAACACAGGACCCTCCTACCAGGCAAACCAATCCTGAAGAATCCGCTCCCATCGACGACGAACCTCCCCCTGATCCACCTAGCTACCCTGTATTCACTCCAAATCTCCAACCCCAGATCCCATCTATTCCACCGCCACCTCCACCACCTCCACCACCTCCGCCACCCCCACCCAGACCCTCATCCATTAACATCATGTCCGGCACTACCAGTAAAGGACCTAAGCTCGCCCTGCCATCAGTCTTCACCAGCGATCGCCGACGAACTGACAAATTTGTTCAAGAAGTTAAACTTAACATCGGAGCCAATCCAGATGACTTCAAAAACAAATGGGCCAAGATCGCCTACACCCTTTCCTTCATGAAAGAAGGCACTGCCGGCTCTTGGGCCATGAAATACATTGAGGACTATGAGAAACCTACCAGCCTGTATACCAAAGCAGACGGAACCAAAGACTCGTGGGACGAATTCATCGCTCGCATCAAGGATGCGTTCAAGGAGTTGGATAAAGGAGGAACTGCAAGGATGCAAATCCAGAACTTGCAACAAGGAAGATCCTCCGTCGACAACTACGTCGCCAAATTCAAGGATTTAGCTTGCTACACCGAGTTTAATGACGCCGCCCTACTTGAGTACTTCAAAAAAGGACTCAATTGGGACATCCTCTGTGCCATCATCCATCTTCCCACCTGTAAGACGCCTAATCTCAACCCTTGGAGTCACTCAAGGAGAACCATTACCCGTCTTATATAGATAAGCAGTAACTAGCACGAGAGACACAAGAGTACGAGATAGAGGTGAGGGAGACAACAGAGTGAGCGTAGCACAAGGTAATCTGGCCGATCTGAAGTTGCTCTCGTGACAGACAAGAACTCAGTCAACACAACAACCAACAATAGTCCATAACGAGACCAAGGGTCCCACGACCCGTCCACCAAGGACCCATGTCCTTACATCCTCCCCCATTAGAATCACTTCCACCAGGGGATCCGAATGCTTGAGGATGCCTGCAACAATGATAATAGAAACGAAAAAGACAATGGCTGGCACGAAGACACGATCAAGAGAGCACAATGCTCATGATGCCCAAGACGTCCAACTTCGATCAGCTCAGTTACCGCCGTCATCCATATGTGACTCAGGATTACCCCCCGATTCGATGTTCTCAGGAATGGGGGGAATCAACCTGGCAGCGGTAGCAACCACAGTGAAAGCCATGCCCATTCGGCCAAGGGACTGGGCCTTCTCTGACAGTGATATGTCGCTGTCGTCGTCGTTGCCGTAGTTGACCCATTCACCCATAGGGTCGTCTACACCAGTTGAATGAGACGCTTCATTCGACCAGTTCCCTTGGATCGATGTCAAAGCAACAGGGGTGACGTTAGAACTAGGAGCTTCAGTACCCTGACAAGTAGAACACCAGAGAGTGTTCTGAGTCTGAGCAGTAGCACGATGGTTATAGGACTGCACGAACATAGTGGCTTGACCCAACATGATTCCCGAGTCATTCCAATACTTGAGTACGTCATCTGGGGAGGACGGATCACCACAGAATTGGGTGATAACAAAGTCTTCCACGCACGGGTTTGCTCGACGGTAATTAGCGAACATGCCAGGGGTCCACATAATGCTGAGGGTATTGGTAGTGAACAACTGACGCTCCTCCCTTGTCAGGTGATCGGCAGCCTGGTTGATCCACAGTCACACCTGAATCATGTTGTTCTGGTCAACACTACTCTCCAAGGGTACGCCAAGAGGCCTTTCTCCTGGAGACTGCTCAAAGTAGGCCAACCATTCGCGTACGTCATTGAAGTTATCAGGTCAGGTAAATGGGATGGGATGGACGATGTCGGCATCATTGTTACGACTGATTGCTGTATGACGGGCTGAGTCTCGATGGGCTCGAGTCGTTGACTCGCTGGAAAAATCATATCGTAACCCTCCCCTGGTAGAACAATTTCCATGGGTGGAGGTAGGTTGGGATGCGCAATTACAATCATCAACCGCCATAGTACCTTCAACATGTCGACGCTCATTAGTCGACGCCAGTTCCGCTGTGTTATGACACCCAGACTGCTGGTCGCCACTATTCGCGGTGGGAAGGGTGGAGGCCAGGTTGGGAACGTGGGTAGTACCTTCTGGGGCACAAACATTGCCTTCCTGATTGGTGACAGCCTCAGAGTTGCCCCATCCTTCCCCAGAATTGGTGGGGGGAACTTCTGTATCACTCGGCCCCCAACCATAATTGGGAGGTTGGGCTGGTTCGCCAGAGCCCCAGCCACCAGTCGAAGATGAGTCATTAAGCAGTTCGACAACGTTGCTGCCAGAGGCTGCAGCCGACGTCTGGTTTCCTCCTCCTCATCCTCGATAAGGCCAACGGGGTCCGTAACCTCCTCGATTTGTGAAACAATTCAGATGGTCCAACTGACCCTACAAGTACGCCAATTCTCTGGTGCCCGTGGTGATGCGAGCCTGGGCCTTGTTGGGGCAGCACTGAGCCTCAGCCAGGGCAGTATTGGCTCATAGGTTAGCAGCCTCCCTTTCGCAGGCTTCTGCTTCCAACTTGGCTATTCAAGCCACTAATCCCTGAGTGCGAACCTCATTCGCAGCCGCCTGAGCTTCGAGGCGGGCCGTAGTGGCTTGTAGCTCGCGAAGAGCATCAGATGAGGACCCGATGGCCTCAGCTTGAGTGTCAACATGCGTGTGGAATCAAGCTTCATCAGCGATCCCGTGAGTGAAATATCGACTGCAGATAGAGCAGTTCTCGTGTAATAGGACTCCGAATATCTGGCTGTAAATCCAAGCCGACTGACCCTGGGCGCTGAGCTCGTGCACCTGATTCGATTGAGACAATCCCTCCCCACGGTCGTGGTGAGCAGAATGGGAACGACTTTCAGACTTGGAAATGTATGAACTGGTAAGAACGGAGCGATCGTACTCCTTGGAACTTGGGGACAGTCCCCTTTCGCTGCGTCAACTGGCCCTGTGGCGGGTCCTAGAACAAGAATGAGGAGAACGAGAACGAGGGGAACAGGAACAATGGTGCTTCTTGCCATACCTGTCTTTTGCCATATCAGAAATTAAGAGAACGTAAAGGCAATGGGACAGTAGAGAATTAATAGGAAAATCATCAGCCCAGGTGGTCGAAACGGAATAGAGAGAGAGAGAGAGTTCGGTATGCACACATATCAAGTTCTGGAACTGTACAGTATTTGTTATCACAGGATCTTAGCCTTTTAAGGTAACAGCCTTTTTTGGCAGTCCTGAGGCTGAGGCAACACCGCAGAGGGTAAGGTAGTCATCCAGGGCTTGAAGCTCATCGCAATTAATCAGAGGCTCCCATGTTTCATTGCCATAAGTCCAATGCACAAGCAGCTGTACTTTCCCTCTCGTCCAACAGTGGCCAGCTATTTCCTCAACCATCCACTGAGTGTCATCGTCATTCCCAAAGTCATAAAATACTTTAGTCTCCTGGTGAGGGAACATGACTTCATCATTATTCTCATGCCTCCATAGCCGGCTGACATGGAATGTGGGGTGAATACGTCAAGACTTAAGGGCATCCAGCAGCTCCAACGTATAAGTAGACTCGCTGGAGTTCACCTTAAGGATCTTATACGGCCCTACGAATTTGGGCATGAGTTTCCTGGCTCTCCCCTTCAGAAGTGACAAATTCTCGGTGGATAGGAATGCTAAATCCCCTTTGATAAACAGTTCGTTGGGTCTACGCCATTTATTGGCGTGGTAGGCCTGATTGACTCAGCTTTCCAGAATAGTGTTGTGCGCCTTGGCCAAATTTTCCAATGCTTTAATAGCGAAATCCTTTACCCCGGGCATGACGGTGATGGGGTTAAGTTGTCGAATCATGGACGGCATCAGTCCAACTAATTCAAACGGCGCAAATCCTGTAGTCCGGCTGATACTGGAATTCATAGCAAACTTGATTAATGGGACCTTCTCAATCCAATCCAGTTGATCGGGTTGGACCAATGAATGCATGACCTGATTGACGGTGCGGATAGCCCATTCAGAAGATCCATCAGTCTGGGGGTGAAACGCCGTGGACATCAATTGCTTTGTTCCTAATAGTCGATGGAGTTCTCTCCAAAATCACAATGTGAATTTGCTGTCACAATCGGACACGATAGAGTCAGGAATACCATGATGTCAAACATATCTATCAAGATATATCCAAGCCAGTTCAGACACCGTAACCATCATCAACACCGGTATGAGATGAACCATGGCCATCAAACGGCAGATAATAACCCACAGATAGTCGAAGCCCCCTGACGGAGGGAAAGGCCCTACGAAATCCATCCCAATCAAACCCCAAGGCTGGGTAGGTATAGGGAGTGAATGAAGCTTCCTTATGGCCTTCTGGTTCACCGTTTTCGTGGTAGCACACACATTACAAGTATCACAGTATTTTTCAACCATGGTGGCTAGCTTAGGCCACCAATACCATCTGCGAATACACTCCGAGGTCTTGAAAGACCCCAGATGACCGAGAATCGAGTGACTATGTTCGATCACTATTTTGGTAAGGGAGCGTTTCTCAACCATAGATTGGGGTATACACACCACCTCCATACCCTGTTGATTTTTGGTCATAAGCAACCCGTCCTTCAACGAGAATAGTGAGAACCCTTCAACATCAGCTACCACCTTCGAAAAGAAACCATCCTCAGAATAGCTGTTACAGACCATGGCCATGAAGTCCGTGTCCCGTTCCACCCAGTTCATAAGGGAGGGATGGGCCTTCATGGCTTCAGCCAACATTGGATCGTTGTCTAACACAGGAATCACTCAGGTGGCTGGAACTGGTTGAGGTTCATCAGGCATAGCCTCAGCCATAGTCTGGGAGGCCAAGTGCCGTTCCTCGGTCAGGATAGCATCCTGCAGGCGACCGGATCTCCTAACCGGTCCTACATGGACCTTCTTAACCCTTGGAACGGTGTTAGCTACATGAGCAGTTTGAAACTCCTCAACTCGAGCAACCAGTAAGGCATCCCCTTCCGGGTCCAGCCTCACGTCTGCATTGACATACTTGTTTTCGGGTTGCCACTTGTTGAAGTTATCAGACTCATAGTAGTGAGAGAAGCAATCAGCGACCTTATTGAGTTTGCCCTTCACATATTGGATGGTATAATTGAATCGACTCAGGTACTCGTTCCAGCACACCTGTCGGTACGAAAGGTTCTTTTGAGTACCCATATATTCCAGCGCCTTGTGGTCAGTTATGATGACTATCTTTCAATTCAAAAGTTTGTCCTCCCACTTCATTAGGGCTTCGAGTATAGCGATAGTCTCGTGTTCGTAGGTTCGATAAGACTGCTGCGCGTTCATGAATTTCTTCGACATGAATCCCGCAGGCTGGCATGTTCACCAGTCTTTCCCTTGTCCGTACAGGGCGCCGACTCCCGTCAGTGAAGCATCACAGATCACCCAAATAGTCTCACCAGTACTGGGATCGATAGGTTTCAGGATCAGGGTGTGGCACACTAAAGCCTTGATACTTTCAAAGCATTTGTCATGGATAGGTCTCCACACAAATGCTTGGCCGTTACAGATCATACTAGACAACGGACTCGTGAAAGTCGTGACATCAGGCATAAATGGCACCAGGTACTGAACTAGCCCCAAAAACCGTTGGACATTGTGATAGGTTCAAGGAGTCCTCCACTCCCGGACTTTGGCCATTTTATCAGAGTCGGCGTGAATGCCTTTATTGTCGATAATATGTCTGAGACAATCGATCCGTTCTGCAAAGAGGCTACACTTTTTCTTGCTGAGGTAGAGCTTAGCTTCGTGTAGTTTAGCAAATACCAACTCCAAGTGCCTTTCATGTTCAATGAGTGAATTGGAGAATACAAAGATATCGTCGAGATAGACGTGGATGAATATGCCAATGAATTTGCAGAAGAGGTGGGTCATGAATCGTTGAAATGTAGCAGGTGCATTGGTATCGCCCTGCTGCATGACATGGCTAATGTAGGTGGCATACACCGTAGCAAAGGCGGTTTTCCACACGTTGTGAGGCGTCCTGGTAAACTTTTGTACAATATCCTAACCAGTACTCATAAAGCTGAGTGTCCGTCTCATAACGAAATTAACAAGATTTGCCTAGGAGGATTTGCATAAGAGTTGTACAATACAGGCCTTGCAAGATGCTCACCACCTTCATGGAATTGTACAATGGAATTGAAGAATGTGGGGTGATGATATCAGGCCTATATGGATTGTACAAAATGAAATAAAATCAGGATAAATCAGATAAAATCGGAATAAATCAAATAAAATTGGGATAAATCAAATAAAATCCAAATAAATCAAATAAAATCCGAATAAATCAAATAAAATCGGATAAATCAGATAAAATCAGAATGGATGTGATGTGATTGGGTACTGTTGAAAGTACAAGGTGGTATGGGTAGGTGGTCTATCAGGGGTGAGGGTCCGCGCAATCAGGCAGCCAGTGGTGCAGGGCGGTGAAAGATGGTCAAGGAGATGGGAAGTGGAATATTGCAATGTAAAATTTTTGAATATGTTGGTCTCAATAGATAGCCTACCTGGATCTGTCACCGTATTTGTTATAGCATCATTGGTTGACCTGCTACAAGGCATAAAGTATAACAGTGTTATGTTTCAAAATCATTTTGCATTTTGCAAGAGATACAGTGGCATAGTCTGTGATTCTAGAACTTGCTTGTTGCCCCTGATAGACTACAAATGTGGAAATTACCAAATTTGGAAGTTTATATAATATAGGTGTCATCAGATAGCCTGAAGGCAGGGGAACCCAAATCTACAACCACCTTACTTGTAGCATTGTTACTTGACCTGCTACAAGCCACACAAAATGCAAAGCGTCCTGTTTTGAAATCTTTTTGCATTTTGCTGGAGGTACAGTGTATCAAATGAGGTAAG
>KL197709.1:407198-473990 GCA_000697665.1 Jaapia argillacea MUCL 33604 | reverse complement strand
AATAGTTATTACATCCTATATTACCTTTCCTTCTCTCACTAATGATCAATTTCCTCAGATACAAGTACCTGAGTGCGGATAGTCTTTGTGCCAGGAGCTGCACCTATATCTGCCAGGTACAGATAGTATGGGTGTGGATTCAAGTGAACATCTGAACCTATGGGTATCCCACAGATTATACCTATGAATAAAATGGGTACACCTACACCTATGCTGAGCCTTATTCCCATTTTATTACATTTTGATATTTGTGAAGTACTAGTAGTACTCTTGTGACCAAAGCAGTGTAATTTTGGGAATTTTTGGACTTTCTGAAAGTCCTCTTTTTCTGTTAAAGTCACTACTTCAATGATGTACTTCAGGGTCAAGACTTATACTTCTCTGATGATACTTAGGTTGCAATGCAGAGTAAGGTGGTATAATGATGATAGTAGAGAGGAAACCAGTCACTAGGCCCAATGGTGCATTGGTGGCCAGCAAACATTGAGAATCCTCCATGTTCTTTGTATGTTTGGGTGATGTCAGGTCTCTGCACATCGATCATTGTACTCAGTGAGAAGAGATCAAGTTGGACTTTGTGGGAATGCAAGTAGAGACTTGTATTGACAAAGTGAACAAAATGGGGAGTATTAGCGAATACAGACAGATATTTATACTAGGTAGAAGTCTGTAGTAGGCACAGTCCATAGTCCATAGTAATGATGAGTGAAAGAAGAGTCAGAATGAGTTGAAGAAAATAGGAGTCTGTAGTTTGCAGTCTGCAGTTAGTGGTCCATAGTTAAGGTGAAGCAAAGTGAAAATAGTCCTACTGAAGTATAGTTTGTAACATTTTCCATGAATACTAGAGGTGTCTCCAGATATTTGAAGGTCAAGATGTCAAATAAAGTTTGAAGTCTGTGTATGGAACACAGGATGGACCATCTACTCTAGTAGTTGATGCTGAAGTGGAACATAATCCCCATAATATAGGGACTAGAAAGAGCACAATTTGGTAATCAGATGGGTTGGTGTTTGTCAAGAAACCTGGAAAGCATTGGAATATAACCTCAAGATGTGAGGAAATATTCCTGAAATCTTTGAATCAAGTATTTCTGATGGGATACTGAGGGAAAACCCATAACAGGAGTTGGGTGTTTTGGTGAGATACCAAGGAAGAACTTATATCATAAAGTCAGATGTTTTGGGAGTCAAGATTAGGTGATCTAATAGGGATGTCCCATATATACAGACATTTCCTTCAGAAGTTGTTCATTTGGGTTGTGAAACAAAGGTTAGAATGTCAAGTGAACTATAGAACCAATGTGATGTCCTGGGTTATTTGAGGGGTGGTTGGTGCAATGATCATGCAAAAGTGACAGCCAATTGCAGTACGTGCAAAGGAATATCTCTAATACCTAGTTGACTCATAGTGGGGTGCTCACAGTGTGTGAGTTCTAAATGAGGGGCATGTTGTTCATCTTGACTGGAAATTGAAGAACAGAAGGAATCAGTGTTTTAGGATGTGTAAATGTGTGGGACAGGCTTGGTAAGGTCTGGAAGGAATGTGTGCAATAGATGGAACACAAGGGAAACTTGACTTGACACAGTTATTATAGAGGAGTCATCATGAGGGGATGATGCACTAGGGCCAATACTTGCCCATGTGTCCAAAATATGAGGAATCGGGTCAGAATACTTGGGAATCTAGGGATGTAATACAACAAAACTAACTGTAGGATGTGTAATGGAAACTAATGAAAACAATAGAAAGCAAAGAGATCAGAATCAAAACAAACTAAAGCTAAGACATTGGAATAGAAACAAAAGGGAAACATAAATCAGAATGAAATAGATTCAAAGTGGATTGAAAAAAGTCAGGATAGAATGTGAAGGTCAGAAAATGTCAGCGTAGGTTGGAAGAAGAAAATGTCAGAAATCTTCAAAGCAAACATGTCTGAAGTCCAAGACAGTTAGATTCTGAGGGGACACAAGATAGAGAAAAAAATGCAAGCTTTAGAATGAGAGCATAAGGGTGAATGAAATCTGAGAGCAACTCAAAAAGAGGGAGATCTCAAAAGTCTTTTTATTCTAGTACCTACAGACAAGTTTTTGTACTTAAGTACAAAAGGTAGCTATGAAAAAGGATAGAACAAAGGGAAGGGTGAATTCAGGACAACCTAAGGTGATGAGAGTGAGAGAGTGCACAACAAAAGAAGGGGTCAATTCAAAATTCAAGTAACCAAGGTAAAATATACTGAGTATCCTGCAAAGCACGAGAAGTCCCAGTAATGGAGTTTCAGACCAAAAGAGGAATGGCACAGAAGCCTTGGAAGGAGCAGGATCTATAGTGGTCAATCTCAGAAACCCAAATCAAGTGTCATCTCAGTCCCAGAGCACAGACATAAGGTTGAGAAGTCAAGAAGTGAAGGAGGTGGTATGCGAGGTAAGTGTCTTGTAAAATCCAGAGTATCATACCAATAGAACATGCTGTGGCAGTATATTGGAACTTAGAACATTGAGATAAAGAGGTTTCTGATAAGATTGTTGAGGTTCTGGAGGTGTGCAAGGTTTAGTGAAGGAGGACCTTTGAGTCAGATTCCATGTTTTAGACTTCTAGAATTGTGGACATCTGGTGCATTGGAATATTATCATCCAGTCAAATATGGTCCCAATTGTAGATCCTTAGAATTCCCAATACTGAGTGACATGGTGGTGAAATGGTGGACAACTGGTCTTGGGACGAATCTTAGAGTTGGAGCAGACAGGAAATTCCAACATCATCTGGAATATGATTAATTTGGTAGAAGGATTGGGTGTGCCTTTGGGTGATTATGTATTTTTGAGTTCAGGATGATGAGAAAGTAAACTACTGAAGGTCAAGTTTTGTTTGAGATAGAACTGAGTGTCCTGTGCTTGTCAGGAGTGAGGGAATGGGATATAGAGTCCAAAATTGTATAAACCTAGTGAGTTCAAACAGATGTGAGGAGAGGGGATACTATATGCTTGATTTGATGGAGGTATGGTTGAAATGGTATAGTAGCACAATTCCGTGTGTAGGCAGATGGGACTTGCCATATTGTTCTGTCCTCCCTCCATTGATTGCTTGATGAAAATTTGTGCTAAGGGCAGTGCAGATTTCAAATTGATCAAATAGTATTTTAAGAACTGCTGATGTGAACTGAGATCCTTGATCTGATATAATTCTGTCCAGAAATCTGGTGTGTTGAACTGTATTGTTTCCTACAACTTCTGCTGTTCCATTGGTAGGGTTGGGCAGGGGTATAGGTTCAACTGTGGGTTTTTACAAAGGGGCTGTATGGGTGTGGGTACAGCTTGTCAATTTGTAAACCCTAACATACCATGGATCCATCAAATGGTATCAGTGTTCAACAGGTAAGCACTTCATTTGAAAACAGACCAATGACTTGCTGTTATGAATATGATTCTACCTCAATCTCAACTTAAAGAAGATTCAGAAATGGACAAAATTGAAATCTCTATAATCAGAAACAGCCACACACTACATAATAACAGTAAGGTTGACTGAACAAGCTGCATGAGCAGAATGAACAGCATCACCAATTAGTGAGAGAGGGCAGGGTAGATATAGGTCCACTATTCTGTGCACAGACCAATCTGCAACACATGCAACTACTGGTCTGTGCACACTGAGAACACTGCCTGGTTTCAACATCCATAATGCCAACTCAAAGTTCAAGGTCCACAATTACAATCCTCCCAGCATCTTGTACCATTCAACTTGATGACCCATTGGTTTGCCCCTTATCCTCAATCTGCTCAATGTTGAGAGCCCTAGCTCTCTGTCTCTTCCATCTCCATTTGCCACGTGCAGTTGAATTGGTTAGCAACTCAAGGACTCCATGATAAGCTTCCTGTATGGCTCATCCCTTGCAATGTTGCTACCCACTGAATGTTGGTCAAGTAGGTTGTGACTGGGTTTTGTATGATCCTTGGATGAGTGTCCAAGAAGGCTCTGACAAGGTCTGGAATGTTTGTGATGTTCCTGATGCAAGTATTGTCAATTTGTCAAGTTGTAGAGATGGAATAATAGTTTGGAGCAATGTTGCAAAGTTGAATTGTTATACTTCTGTAGCAGATTGCCAAGGTTATGGAGTCTGGAGTGTATGTGATAGGTTGCTGAGGATTCACCAAGTGGCAAGTAGCTGAATTACCAAGACACACAGTTATCTTCACCAAGTTATCACCAAGCCATTGAGACACATGATGTCTAAGAGAGATAGGTGGTTTGTCTTCAGATAAAAATTGAAGAATGGAAGCTCAGTTGTTTTAGATAGCTTGAGAGAAGAAACAGACCCAAAGAACGATTGTGGGGTTCAGATAAGTCTAAGATAAGATAACCACTCAATGTGAGATTGCAGAGCAGGTGTAAGAATTGGGATCTGGTTTAGGAAGGTGGCTGAAGTTGTGGCTGAAGCTTGGTCTTGTTTGGTTCTATCCTTGTTCATGCACGCTGGCACACGCTCTCATTTCCCCAGATTGTCTTACACCTATGTTGTCTACAGTCTCACATGCTCTCTATCATTCTCTTATGTTGTCCTAGTATTAGTTACAGCTTATCTATATAAGACAGGTAACAGTTCTACTGGCGTGACTGAGGAATGATCCATTGAATGTTTTACACCTTTTTGAACTCTGAACTTTTTTATTTGAACTCCTACAGCTTAGGCTCACGAATCAGTCTATGTGACTTGTAGCAAAAGCCAAACCTTCTGTGGTGACATACGAAGATATCCACAGAATCTACAATATTCCCTACCCTCAGCTTCTAGCTGGGGTTGACATTCTCCCCAATCACGTCCATCCCTCCTTTCTTGAGGCGTCCCTGTAGCAGTACTGTAATGTTCTGGGTAAGTTTCCTCCAAGAACATTACAATGTCAAGGTCAATTCCCCTGACCTACAGAATAATAATGCTTTCAGGTATAATAACATGCAGAAAAATCAGGAAAAATCGGAATAAATTCTGGTAGGGTGGGGCAGTGGTAGGGGGGCGGTTTGGTGCTGCTTGTCAGGTCACATGACACTCCTAAAATGGTAAATTGGTTGATACAGCCTGTAAAAAATCAGGGAAAATCGCAAAAAATAGGAATAAAATTTCTGCTAGGATAGGAAAGCAGTAGGGGCACTTTGGCACTGTTTGGCTAGTCACATGACCTGCCTAAATAGGTAAACTGATCAATACAGCTGCAAAAAATGTGGGAGAAATCAGGAAAAATCAGAATAAGTTATACTAGGGTAGGGGCACGTTGTTACTGTTGGGCTGTTCATGTGACCTTCCTAAAATGGTAAATCAATCAATACAGCTGGGAAAAATGCTGGAAAATCAGGAAAAATCAGAATAAAATGTTGTCCACCTGGGCCAATGCTTTGACCCTAAGTGATTGGTGACATAATGTCCCAAATTGGCAACTTCTCAATATATAGCCAATAAAATCAGGAAAAATTAGGAAATATATTCATGTTGCTAGAATGTCATGTGACCAATATACTATGCCTAAAATGGAAATTTCAGTCACAAACATTGAAAATGGTTGAAACACCAATCTGAACCAGGTACCATATGGAATATTACCAAATTTGGAAATTTTGACATGTTGGTCTCAGCAGGTAGCCTGGACCTAGAGCTTCCCAGATCTATCACTGTTTCACTTGTAGCATCACTGGTTGTGCTGCTACAAGGCAAACAATGTTGAAAAGTGTCGTGTTGAAAAAATATTTGCATTTTGCCAGAGCTACGGTGGCTGGAATCAGGCAAGGGTACCCATTCCAGGGTCTCCTAGATGGGGGCTACAATCCTAGATACTTACAGCAACATTCCCACAATACTATTCTCCTGCCGACAATATTCCCGAAAGGCAGAAATCACCCATTTGGTAGATAGTCAGATGTGCTAGTCATGTGGGATGACTCATATTGGGTCCTCAGAAGTGGGGACTACTATCCTAGATACTCACATCGTCCATTTTGACAACTTGACTTTTACCAAAAATGAGTAGTTGACTACTGATTTATGATTTGCCATGTTCTCAGTGAAGGCATGGTGGTAAAGACATTTATTCCAGAGGTTTCTGATATGGGTCCATGACTTGAGATAGTTGGCTTGACACAACTGTGAGGATTGGTTTTCACCAACTTTGCTCTGTGGGTCAGCTTTACCATCCTGTTTCTCCAACCACTCTCAGCCATGACATACTATCTAAACCATGGGCCAAAGCCTGAGTTGTCAGTATCTGACTTACAATGACTAACCATACCTTTGTGTATCTTTTAACAGTCAAGCCTTTGAATGATTGACCTTTGCATGATTGAGTTGACTGATCTTAGATAGTCTGTTATGGCTAGAAGTTGTGGAAGCAACAGGATTGTCAATGAATCTTGGATGCAATGTTGGAGAAAACTGAACCTTGCAGTGGTGTCAAACCAACTATCTTAAGTCATGGACCCATATGAGAGATCTCTGGAATAAATGTCTTTACCACCATGTCCCTACCAAGAACCTGGCAAATCACAAATCAGTAGTCAACTACTCATTTTTGGCAAAAGTCAAGTTACTGAAATGGACAATGTGAGGATCTAGGATAGTAGTCCCCACTTCCGAGGACCCAATATGAGTCATCCCATGTGACTAGCATATCCAACTATCTACCAAATGACTGATTTCCACCTTTTGAAAATATTTCCATTTTAGGCATAGTATATTGGTCACATGACACCCTAGCAACATGAATATATTTTCCTAATTTTTCCTGATTTTATTGGCTATATATTGAGAAATTGCCAATTTGGGACATTATGTCACCAATCACTCAGGGTCAAAGCATTGGCCCAGATGGACAACATTGTATTCTGATTTTTCCTGATTTTCTAGCATTTTTCCCAGCTGTATTGATTGATTTACCATTTTAGAAAGGTCACATGAACAGCCAAATAGTAACAACATGCCCCTACCCTAGTATAATTTATTCTGATTTTTCCTGATTTTTCCCACATTTTTTGCAGCTGTATTGATCAGTTTACCTATTTAGGCAGGTCATGTGACCAGCCAAACAGTATCAAAGTACCCCTGCCCCCTGCCCCACCCTAGTATAATTTATTCCGATTTTTCCTGATTTTCCACGCATTTTTGCGGGCTGTATTGATCAACTTACCTATTTAGGCAGGTCATGTGACCACCCAAACATATTCCTATTTTTGGCAATTTTCCCCGATTTTTTTACAGGCTGTATCAACCAATTTACCATTTTAGGAAGGTCATGTGACCTGACAAGCAGCACCAAATTGCCCCCCCACCGCTGCACCACCCTACCAGAATTTATTTGGATTTTTCCTAATTTTTCCCAATATTTTCCATGGCCCTATTAATTCATCTACTATTTTGGGATGGTCATGTGACCTGCCAAACAGCACCAAAGGCCCTACCCCACCTACTAGAATTTATTCCGATTTTTCCTGATTTTCTGAATATAATATCACAGGGAGAACTAGCAGCACTTTATTATGTTCGATTAGGGTAAAGTTTCCTCAACATTGTAATGTTCAGTTTGGGCAAGTTTCCTAGCAGATTATAATAAAGCTACAGGGACTGGTGATTCTCCCATTTGTCGAGGCATAGGGCCAGTGAGAAATAGATACCCACACAGACTTAGGGCGTCACATAACGCTGACAGAATGGATTGGAACTCTCTGATGTTATCAATCGCCCTACAAACATTATTAGTAACCCCCAAGTCAAACGTGAAGGGCAACATACCTCTGATACTCTTCTGGGCTCCTACCACTCGACAACACCATGACCTCCTTCTGCTTATCCCAATCAGCGAGTAGAGCTTGCATTTCCTCCTTAGCCCACTGCTCGTACCTTCCCCGAACCTCTGCCATTTCAAGTAAAAGGCACATCCTCCCAATCTTTATACACTCATTCAACTGACAGAACTTCTGCCCCTTCTCCTTAGTAGCAGCCTCCAACTCAGGTAGATTCAAATCCACCTCAGACTTGAGGGAAGTTCTGTGCTCTCGGTAGAACATGTGAACGGCCTGTCTTCAGCTTGGAGGGCCAGAGAGAGATTTTCTAATGGTCTCTTGAATGATTTGTACCACCTCACCTTTGGGAGCTGGCTTCAAGAGGTGGGTGTTGGAGTTGCAATACCAATTGCCAATTTTCTGAAAACATTCAGTCAGACTTTAGAAGATGAGCAGACACGTATAGATGTGACTTACCACTCTCAATGACTTGTACACACGTAGCTGAGTGTCTGTCATGTTTGAAGCTTCATTCAATCAAGAAAGTGGGGGTCCTCATTGTCGATGGCGAGATCTTGCTCGTATGGGAGGTCAAAGCCATATTTGAGACACCAGAGCTTCGTCACCATCTCATTGACAGAGCTGATGGATACATTGTTGCTTGTGTTGTGGGCATGAATCCAGTCTTCAGTGTACTTGAGTAGGAATTGGTGCTTTGAACCGATCACCTTCAAAGGAGCTCCACACATTTTGTTTGGCATGGGCGCAGAAGCTGTGCTCTGGTCGGGAGGTTGCAAAAGACCACCTCAGTGGGGGCTGGTGGGAGAGAGGGTCTGGTATCCTGCGATGGTGGAGTGGCTGGCTGGCTCTCCTCCATGGTGATGGAGTGGAATGAAGAAGCTGAAGCAAAGTTGAACACAAAATTTGTGCTGAGCTGGTGAATAGACATAAGCAAAAGGTGTGACTTTGGGACGACTGGGAGGTACGGGTGTGACTGCAGGAAGAACGCACCGGCCATACAATGATAACATGTTGAGCACACCTCAACAGCACTTGGATCTTGACCTGATTATCAGGCTTGGCCAGCTGGCCCTCGAAAACAACCCTGAGCTTCTCAATGTCTCTTGCACCTCTGCACAATGATCCCTAGCTTCTGCCTATCCTCCTGCTCCGAGAACTCTGCAGCTCCTTGAATCTGGTGGTGAATCCTCATCAACAAGTCGGCCCATCCATACACCCAGATACCAAGCTTTGTTCCCTTTCCAACATCGCCCAAGACAGGCTATCAACCAGCCTGCGCCAAATCCCCGTGCAGCTGAACCTCAGTATCTCCAAAGCCCACCCTCAACTGCAAGCAGATCATTCAACAACCTCTCCACCATCTCCTTGCTCAGCCCATCCTCTGCTTCCTCACTCAGCCCATCCTCTGTCTCCTTGCTCAGCCCATCCACCACCTCATCGGTCAGCCAACCCAACGTCTCCTCTATCAGCCCATTCTCTGCCAGCCACTGAACCCAACAAGATCCACTGCCTGCTCCTGGGTTAGCTTGATTTGACATTTCTGGAGGGCATCAGGGATCCAATGGAAATGTATATGCTGTGAGGGTTGGAAACAGGACGTCGTCCACAGATCAATGGTGAGTGCTCAAAAGCCCGTCTCTTGAGGATGTCAAGCCAATCAGCATCCAATGAATGCAGGGTCAGAGCACCACAAGTGCTTAGGGAGGCTCCTGATGTGAATGTTCAGTCTTATCAGACAAGGGAGAAAGAACACCCTCAGGTTTATGGAGTTATGTGCAGAAGAGTGGTTGGAGCCACAAAAAAATGGTACACACTTCTTCTAAGTACCCACGCTGAACTGCAGCTCACAACTTCCAACCAGGTTCATCGCAGCCCATCTATCTCACGGTGTTCCTGACCAAGTTCAGAATGGATTTTGAAGCATGGAGGAGGCCCTCAATACCCTGCAGGTAGCTGAAACCCAAGGCAAGCTGATGATTGCTCAAGGCCGACTCCCTCCTCCAGCAACTGGCCCTCTGCTGCCACTGCTGCAAGTCATCCCAACAGACTGCCCCATAAACGCTCGGCACTTCTACATTATTTACAAGGGCGTGCAGGTGGGTATCTTCACTGATTGGTATGGATGTCAATCATTCATCAACAAATCCTTTTGCTGACCTGGAAATAGGAGGGAAGCCAATGCTAGGGTGAAAGGAGTTCCATTTCAAGTCTTTCAAGGGTACGACTCCTATGAAGAAGTGCTCAGCGAGTTTATAGAGGCCAAGCAATTGGGTGCAACAAGTGTTAAGAATCACACCACACTACGCCTATTTTTGTTTTTCTTGTTATCTCGACACTCCTCAAGGATATCTGATCCTTCCATATATGGATAATCAAGCACTACAATCATATTCCTCCTGAATACAAGGGATGGGTTCATATCCCTTCGACATCCCTTTGACACATCCTCATTCCTGCACATCCAGCCTCTAGTGCATTATCCTTCATCTTTGTCACTCTGACTCCTCGTCACCTCGTCACTCCACCTTCCAGTACAACCCAGACTACGGACTATGGACCCCTATTCCTTCTGACTCACTTCGACGACTACAGACTACAGACCCCTTACGGACTGCAGACTGTGCTTCATCCTAGTATATATACTTCCCTGTATTCGCTAGTATTCCCCATCTTGTTCACTTTGTCAATATAGATCTTTATCTTTATTTGCATTGTCCAAACTTGACCTCTGTCTGATCATCTGTCTGGAAACCTCTGATAGTCTCTCATTCTCTCGTCGTTCTACTTCTGGGGCTGTAGCCTAGGTATCATCAGAGAAGTATTCAAGTCTTACATCGTATACTTTGTTGAAGTAATGATCTTAACAACAAGGATTCTTGTTCCAGTCGTCCACCCTTGCCAAAGCCAGCCTGAGGCCACAAGACGCTGGTACTGCATTATCAGGTATCGTCCCAGGTCGCATACCTGGACCCCCCTATTTTGTTATATTTCTACACTTTCCATGTCTCCCTCAAGCCCTACTTCCACTCATTTTCCCATCACTCTGATTAGTCATACGAACCCTCGGTACCGTCACATTTATAGGTGTCACTCTCAGTGTTTCAGTCTGCTCTATCATTGTTGTCCTTTTTGCCACTTCTGTAATGTCTAATGATACTATCAGATTGACCTTCTGGAAGACCCTTAGAAGCCTAAAGGTGTCAGTATTTGAAGGAAATTGGGAATAATGTGCTGGGCGGATAGTCCCTTGGTGATAGCTCTCCATTTATTTTCTCAAGGGTTGGTTTCCCACCCAAAACATGTCTGGAAATGTCCAGATCCTTCAAAGAGACCATTAGGACCAATCTACCCCTTCAGAATTCCTTAGGAAATGACACTTTAGACACTACAGACCAATGATTCACCTCTGAAAGGAGTATGATACCCTCAATTGGCCAATATTAGAGGATCTAGGATAACAGGCATCATGAGATAATTCCTAGGATAGTCTAAAAGCATAAGGGAATTTTTGGTAAATTTTCCGTGATTTTAGAGGCCCTGGGAGGATAAAGGGAGAGTGATCCTGAGGAGGAGATCAGACTGTCCAAGGCAAAAGAGGACAAGGAAGCACATAGACAAGCCAGCATCTCAGCAGAGTGACAGCAGGAGAGTCTGGAAGCCATGATGTCATAGGGAAAGAAGTGTCTAGGCCTGCACATCCACAGAGCTGTCCATGTGGGTCCTGACAGGATCACAAGGGTGTCTGCAGCTGCAGCATGGTTCTGATTGATCGCAGTCTGGGGAAGGACTCTGATTGGCTACTTATTATATTTTGCGACTTTTTGGACTATTTATGCTTGTTTACAGTGCGTTGCATATTGATCTGCAGTGTCAGTTTCATCAAAAATCTGCTTTGTCAGCAAAAAATGCTATATAAGGAGAGGTCACACATGGTTTCGTGGGAGAGTTGCTATATGTGGGAATTTTCCAGCAAGCCAAACATTGCTGCGCGGAATCGATACTGCACATTATTATACAATGCACTGTAATGCACAGTTGAGTGCCACAGTATATAAGGACTGCTAGGATAGAATGATAACAACTTTTGCACCCCAAGAATATCAGTGTGACTTAAGCTCAGCCAGCTGTTAAGCCTCAGCCCTTAGAGCATCCTGAGCAGTTCCGAAGTAGTGACCAGTTTTTGAGAAGTCTCAAAAGCCTCCAAGAAGCCATCAGTCCTGACTTCTTCACGGGAATCCTTGACTACCGAGATAAGATAAAGTGCACTTCTTGCCCCTGAAACTCAAATCTCCCGATCAATGACTGATCCAGAGTCAGCATATTTTGTTGTTGGTGTTGGTTGTTTTTTTGGTCGACGATTAGTGATCATTGTCCTACCCCTCACCACCCCTTTCGGTGCGTGATAGCGTGTATACCAGTAAGACAACGGGCGTCTTTCAAACTCTGTGAGCCCTCTTGGTTAAATTTGACTGTGGTGCCATGCTGACTACATGTTGACAGCTCTGATGGTCATACAGTGGCTGGAGATGTTGAAGGCATGGAGGTAGAGGTGTTTGGGACAGAGGGGAGTGCTGTTGAAAGCTATCAGCAGGCTCTTGAGAGACGTGGTGTTTTTTGTGTTGGTGTATGAGAAGGGGCTAGCTGAAGCCTTATTCAGATACCCCTAACAAGATATGTCCATTTGCTATAGGGTCCTATCTTGTCTATCAGATGGATCTACATCGATTCCTAAGGAAGTGTTATTACTGTAAATCGTACCGAGCTTGAGAACGCAAGCTCAGGATATAATTGAAGTATTCTTAACATCAAGGGAGACAAACAGCATATGCGAATGAAGTTAGCCAACACCCAAGCAGCTTGACGCCACTGATGCAGCCGGAGACCTGTGGAAGTGAAACAATGCGAGCCTGGAAGTTCGGCGAACAGACAACACTCCATCTATCTATCTCCAAGCTTCATCTTGTTCATCTGCCCATTCATTACACTACACCCCCTGCACTACCTCACACTCTTTTTCTATCTATCTAACTACCTGGTGAGTCATTGTTTGCTGGCACCCACTTCTACAATCCCTAGCAAAGGTGTTGTGAAGTCTTCATAGGCATTACAGGCCAGCAGTGGTGGTAGCCTCTTCAGGCTGTGGGTGCCAGCCCTTTTCGTTGTCGCTTTTTGTCTACAGTCGCTGACGTTCTTGATGTCTTTACAGTTGTTTCATGCTTTTGCCTTGCTCTTCCTGAGTCTTGTAAGTCGATTTATTCCTTGCTTGTTCCAACCTAATGGGCTTTCGCAAATCCAGCCGCTGTACGCCATTTGGCTTTGAGCTCAATGGTACAGATGGTAAGCCCTTCTGATCCTCTCAGCTGCTCCGTCTAATCATTTCTGTTAGACTCGTTCTAGAAGGGAGTTCTCCCCTTTCGTCATAGCGCCCGCCGTGCCATTCAACTTTGGTTCACTCCTCCTCAAAGCCCTTCATGCTACTGCAGAGGGCGATGTCCATGAGCCTGAAGGTCTGCTTGGCTCAGACGATTCATCTGAGAGGCATATCTCCCTCTCTCTGCTTTCCAGCCCTTCGACTTTGCCGCTTTCTAGCCCTCCAACTTTGCTGCTTTCCAGTCCTCCAGCCTCACCTTGCATCCTGCATTCTATGGGCTTTCCTCAGCCTATCCCTTCCTTCCCTCTCTCGCATATCTCAAACCTTCCCAAAGTTCACGTGCCATCTGCAGCACTGCGAATGTCTTGCCAGCTCCCCACCAAGATTTGTCGCTCGAGATCAAATGTCAAGAAGAATTGCAATGCAAAGCAAGCCCTTCTAAAGCAACGCTGTGGGGAACTCGGGGTGCGTATGTTCCGAGTGAGGGGTAGTTGTTCGTCTTCAATGGAAATCAAAGAACGGGAGGGATCAGTGTTTCGGAATGTGGGAATGCGTAGGACAGACTTTGTAAGGTCCGGGATTGATGTGTCCAGTAATCGGAACACAAAAGGAAACTTGACTCGACACAGCGATAGTGGAGGAGTAATCCTGAGGGGAGGGTGCGCTACGGCGAGTACTTGCGCGGGTGTCCGGAACGTCGGGAATCGAGTCGGACTACTCGGAAATCTAAGGATACGATACGACGAAACTAACTGTAAGACGTGTGACGAAAACAAACTAAAACGATAGGAAAACTAAGAAATCAAATCAAAACGGACTGAAACTAATACATCGGGATAGGACCGAAAGGAAAACACTAATCGGAACGAAATAAGATCGGAATGAATCGAAAAGAAAGCATCGAGATAGAACATGAAGGTCGGGAAACGTCAACACAAGTCGAAAGTAAGAAAACTGGAAATCCCGAAGACAAAGAAGTCCAAAGCCTGACACAGTTAGATTCTGAGGGAACACTAGAGAGCGACACAAAGACAAGCTTAGATTGAGAGCGTGAGGGTGAACGACATCCGAGAGCAACTCTGGATGAGAGAGATCATGAAAGATTGTTATTGGGAAAGTAGCTACGGACAGGTTTTTATACCTAAGTACATGAGGTAGCTACAGAATAGGAAAGGATAAAGGGAAAGGTGAATTCGGGACAACATGAGGGTGAATCAAGTGAAGGAGTGTGCAACGAAAGAGGGGGACAAGTCGGAAGTCAAGTAACTGAGGTAAAACATACTGAGTATTCCTCGGAAGTGAGTGAGGTCCTATCGGAGGTGTATCGGACCGAAAGGGGAAGTGCACAGAAGCCTCAGAACGAGCTGGATCTATAGTAGTCAATCTCGGAAACCTAAAGCAAGTATCTTCCTGATCGAGGACTCAGTCCAAGAGCACAAACATGAGGTGTAGAAGTCAATAAGCGATGGTGTGGAGAGTGATGTAAGTGTTTTGTAAATCCCAGAGTATCGGATCATTGGAACGTGTTGTGGCAGTGTATTGGGGACTCGGATCATCGAGATAAAGAACTTCCTGATAAGATTGTCGAGATTCTGGGGACGTGCAAGGTTGTAAGTCCAAGGTGGTGAAGGAGGAGATCTGAGTCGAATCGGGTGTCTCAGAGTCCTAGGAACGTTCGCATCGGGTGCATCGGAGTTGTATCGTCGGGATGAATACATTCCTAACTTGATAACGTCGGAATTCCCAATACTGAATGACGTGGAGGCAAGATGGTGAACAACTAGTCTTGAGTCGAATTCCGATGTTCCAGACTCCTAGGTGCATCGGAATTGTATCATTGGGTCGAATACAGTCCTAATCATAGAACATTGGAAATCCCGATACTGAGCAACGTGGAGGCGAAATGGTGGACATCTGGTCTCGGGAGGAATCTCGGAGTTGGAGCAGATAGGAAATTCCGACGTCATCCAGAATACGATTGAATCGTTAGGAGAATTGGGCGTGCGTTTGGACGTTTGGATATTTCCGAGTTCGGAATGACGAGGGAGCAAATTACTGAGAGTCGAGTTTCATTTGAGATGGGACTGAGTGCTGTGTGGTTGTCAGGAGTGGGGGAATGGAATGTCGGGTCCGAAATCGTATGAAACTGTGAGTTCAACTCGATCTGAAGAGAGGGGATGTCGTATACCCGATTCGATGGAGTTACGGTCGAAACAGTATAATGGCGCGATTCCGCTAGTAGGCGGATTGGGTTCCCCACAACGCAAGACTGCTTCCAATACATATATGAAATGCAAGCTTCAACCTGTGAGGCGTCCCTGTAGCAACAATACAATGTCAGTTGCTAACTATCATCTGCCAAGTTACAATTCGGATACTAGCTACTGTGTGCTAGTTGTGGTTGACATTATAATGCCCTCTGGCAAGGTCAATCTGGCTATGCCCCTGCAATTAAAATACCGAAAAATCGCAAAAATCGGAATAAATTCTACTAGATGGGATGGGGCAGTTGGTGCTGTTTGGCAGGTCACATAACCTGCCTAAAATAGTAAATCCATTGATTGGGCCAGGAAAAATATGGAAAAATAGGGAAAAAATCGGGAAAAATCAGAATAAATTCTACTAGGGTAGGAGGGGCAGTTGGCTTTGTTTGGCAGGTCACATGATCTTCCTAAAATGGTAAATCCATCAATAGGACCAGGAAAAATCAGGAAAAATCAGATTAAATCAGAATAAATTCTATTAGGGTAAGGGGGCACTTGGCTTTGTTTGGCAGGTCACATGACCTTCCTAAAATGGTAAATCCATCAATAGAGCCAGGAAAATCAGGAAAAATCACATTAAATCAGATTAAATTCTACTAGGGTAGGGTGGGGCAGTTGGCATTGTTTGGCAGGTCACATGACCTTCCTAAAATGGTAAATCCATCAATAGAGCTAGGATAAATCAGGATAAATCAGAATAAATCAGAATAAATTATACTGGGATAGAATAGGGCAGTTGGTATTGTTTGTCAGATCACATGACCTTCCTAAAATGGTAAATGCATCAATATAGCTGGGAAAAATATGTAAAAATCTAGAAAAATCAGAATAAAATACTGCTCACCCCAGAAGTGCTTTTTATGGATGATATAATATCCTAATTTGGTAATTACTGCACATGTAGCCAATCAAATCCAGAAAATTCTGGAACAAAGCTGTGAAGTATATTTCTCCTGCCATGATGTCACATGACCTATGTACTACACCTAAAATGTAAATTTTTGTCATAAATATAAAAGTGTCAGAAAACACTACTATGATATAGGTGCCACCAATATTATCAAATTTAGAAATATTGGTCATATTGGTCTCATTGGATACCCTAGACCTAGGGCTACCAGGATCTGTCACCATCTTGCTTGTAGCATCATTACTTAGCCTTGTACAAGCCAAAGAAAATTCAAAAGTGTCCCGTTTTAAAATCATTTTGCATTTTGCCAGAGGTACAGTCTGTCAAATAAGGTAAGACAGTCCATTCTAGGATCTTCTAGATAGGGGCTACAATCCTAGATACTTACATCAACATTCCGATGACTCTCATTTTTCACTGAAACACCCATCAAAAAGCGGAAATTACTGGTTTGGTCAACAGTCAGATGTCTCAGTGATGTGGAATGACTTATTTTAGATGCTGGGAGGTGGGGGCTACGATCTCAGATACTTACATCAACCATCTTGGCAGCTTCACTTTTACTGGAAATAACAAACTGACCCACGAATTTTTGTTTTGCTAGGCATTTGGAGAAGGTAAGTCAATGATGACAGACGTGTGATGTGCTGGATAGATCAAAATGGTACAGTAGCTAGTGTCCGAGGGGGGCCATGAACCGAGGAGGGTGACCAGGAGTAAATTGTACACCAGTCCCAAGGTACAATACATGCTCAAGGGCTACTTTGGAGGGTCTGGGGAGGGTGTATGAGGGGGGGTGACCAGAGAAGGCACAGTCAAAATTTATCAGAGTATCTGGGACACTAACTAGTGACTTTTGGAGGGTCTGGGGAGGGTGTATAAGGTTGGGGTATGAATGGGTGACTGGGGAAGGGAGTGTCAAAATTTAATGGAGGACCTAGGATGCTGACTAGTGTACTTTGGAGGGTCTGGTGATAGTTTAGGAGGGTGTGACATGGGTGGGTGACTGGGGAAGGCCATGTCAAAATTTTTTGGGCGACCTGGGACACTAACTAATGTACTTTGGAGGGTCCGGTGATAGTTTGGGAGAGTGGAAGATGGGCAGGTGACTGGGGAAGGCAGTGTCACAATTTTTTGGAAGACCTGGGACACTTACTAGTGTACTTTGGAGCGTCCGGTGATAGTTTGGGAGGGTGGAAGATGGTTGGGTGACTGGGGAAAGCAGTTTCAAAATGTTTTGGAAGACCTGGGACACTTACTAGTGTACTTTGGAGCGTCTGGTGATAGTTTGGGAGGGTGGGAGATGGTTGGGTGACTGGGGAAAGCAGTGTCAAAATGTTTTGGAAGACCTGGGACACTCACTGGTGTACTTTGGAGTGTCTGGTGATAGTTTGGGAGGGTGGGAGATGATTAGGTGACCGGGGAAAGCAGTGTCAAATTTTGTTGGAAGACCTGACACACTTACTAATGTACTTTGGAGGGTCCGGTGATAGTTTGGGAGGGTGGGAGATAGGTGGCTGACCAGGGAAAGTAGTATCAAAATTTATTGGAGGACCAGAGACTCTAACTTGGGTAGTGTGAATGACAAACAACTGAGCAGAATAACCGGAGACATAAAACACCCTCTGAAAGTCAAGCCGAGAGAGTAACGTCTTCACAAGGGTATCTGGCGGTTGGATTACGAACTCCTGGTGAAGCCCTTGGTGAAACAATGGTTGAATGAAGTCAAATATTGGTAGGGAAGACAAAGACAACAGAGATTTTGAAACAGTAAACAATGGTATTGAGACACACGGTGAGTGAACGCAGTTTGATAGCAATACCAGGGGTTTGCGAGGACACCCAGCAAACAAGTTGAGTACATAAGTTGAATTGTGGTCAAATATTTCATAGCAGGTGAGAGGTCGGAGGGCATTGAATTCACGACACGCACAGATAGATACTGGAGTACAGAAAACTATTGATGACAACTATGGACTGAGCTAACTACGAATGAGGAGCCCAGGGAATTATCATCTCATAAGATGCTTGATGGGCCATGAGATCATTGTAAGCCTTTTGCAAGGCTCTGAGAGTTTCTGTATACTTGGCCTGCAAAACCTGGAGTTGGACCTGATGAATGGAGACAATTCAGCGAATGGAGTTGGTGATTGGTCTGTTGACCATGCGTGGACCAGCCATAGGCTCCAACGCCACCTTGATTGAACGCATTACATGACTGGGTTGCCTGGGGGTGATGGACACCCCTCCATGCCACAAATGGGTGCTGGTGTGGGGTAATAATGTGGTGACATTGGCAATGAGGGAGTCCCAGCTGAGATGTCTCAGCAGCTGAAGATGTATCAACAAAGCACTACAAAGATCTCAGCGAAAATGAGGTGCTCACCAGAAGATAGTTTGAAATATAATCAACCGCTGGGAGCCCAAGCAGAGGTCTCTCATAAGGGTATATATATTGCAGCGGCATGTTGTCAGAGTGGCGAATGAACTCAGGAACACGGGTTTCAATGACCCACTGAAGTGATATATCCTAAGAGGAACCGAATCAGAACAAACAGAAGGAAGCCAGTGCAGGAAAAGGAACTCACTGTGACCTCACAACTCTCCAGCCGGCCAGTGTGTAAAGGCATTGCTGGAAACACTGGGGAACGTTGTGTCACGGAAATAGCCATGAACATGAGTCCAATTTGCCGGAATCTTTGTTGGATCATTCCTGGTGAAGTACGAGAAAAAGAAAGAGTAGAGGTTGGAGAAAACGGGATGGAGTTTGTACTCGGCGAGGCCAGACATCACAGCCTCTCCCCACAAGATGTTGCCAAGCGTCTGGACATTACTTAACACCAAGAGGACATTTATGGCTGTGGATGCAAACTCACCAGTTCAATGCATATTCCCTTGATCCACAGTAGGCACTCCTCCACATCCTGACATCCAAATGGATGTTTCTCAACATAGGCCTGTAGGGCAGCGTGAAGCCGTCCAGCAAGGGCAATGAAAAAATCTTGGATGTAGTTCCATGCATTTTGCAGGTTGATCAATTGCTTGTCCGGCTGGTGACGAGTTCTTGAAGATGGCAAACACAAGCGATGCGAAGAGGTAGTCTCAACATTGCAAAGGGTTTCGCCAATGATGTCCGGTGATTCCCAGCGATATGGTGAATAAAAGATTATTGTTGGACAATTCTTTTGCAATGGGATTGATTCGCCGATGGTAATAATAAAATACATGAAGACTACTCTAAATCGTCGTCCAGGCAAAGTTCTCATAGAAAAAGATCTCAGCTCCTGATTGATACTTCTCAGATGCTTTGATGGGAGCTTGCCATTCTCCATCCAATGCATCGATTGACTTGATGAGGTCCTTGTAAGTATCCACGAGTCAGGCAATGTTTTCTAGCTGGAGCTTCATGATCTTGCAGAGAGCATTTGTTGTGGTGCCATCTGTCATCTTGGGAGAAATGGGAGGAATGGAGATGGCTGAGGCACGGGAGAGGAGCTGAGAGGGACGCAAGTGTGTGGCGGATGAGGGTGGGAGGCCCAACCTTCTGTAAGCTCTCGCCAAGATCGAGTCGTATTGAAGCTGCTCTGCCAACTAGTATTGACATTAAATGGATGATTGTGATGAATGAATTTTGCAACTCACATAGTCTGACTGGGACTCAACATCAAATCCCATGAGTTCCAATTCCCATGGAAAGGCATTTTGACCCAAAAGCGGGTGAGAACCATTCCACCAGAGAAAGTCAGGAACCCTCCCAGCAATGACCCAATCCATTGAAACCTCCTAGAAATAAGTCAGGAAATGAGAATATTGTCAGGGGACAAGGAATTACTCACAGACATGCCTGTAGCCATCATCAGCTCGTAGACACTGTCCCTGAGATTGGGTTGATCCCACCAAAACAGCAGTTGGAGATATTGAATAGAATCTGGACGGGTGAACGATTCAATTGAAAGAACGGATGAGATTGATTCCCAGCTGATTGGGACATCGAGGTCGCTTGGCGTGTCATAGGAGAAAAAGAAAGCGTAGACTTGATCAAACACTGGTGAAGGTTTACTTTGTGGCAAGCCACCTTGACAGGCCGTACCCCAAACCACATTTCCCAAAGTCTGGGAATGTCAACACCGAAATCCATGGAAAGGAAGGACATGGGGAAGACATACCAACTCCAATTGCATACCCAAGACCCAGCAAGCCCTGATCTCCTCGTCCAAACAACCATTCAGATGGAGGAGAATATAGGTTTGGATTGCTCTATGCAATTGATTGGTGAGGGAGTTGAAAAACCTGGGGATTTGGAATAGTCCATACAAGGTCTTCAGATGATCACCTTCTGTAGGGGGAATGATCTTCTCCAGAATCTTTATGCACAGGGGTCGCATCTTTGCTGAGTGAGTAGTTGGGTTTGCGAGTCTGAGATCCATTATGCCAAGGTGTGGAAAATCTGCTGGAGAGCAAAGCGACTGCTGGCGAGCAATGCAAAATTGCCTTGCTGGGATTTGAAAAGCTGGAGTGATTGCCAGGTGATCAACACAAGGAAGGATCATTTCAACAATTGAACAAGTCATCATTGTATCTATCTATCTATACATCATCCTCAGCACCACTGGAGGACTGTGATTGCTGATCCTCAGAGTCTGAGTTGAGCAGATCCTGAAAATCCTTTGTTGATCTGTTGACCTGGAAATCGGCTAAAATTGGGTGCAGGTGCATGAGCTTGGCCTCTTCGAACTGAGTATGTGCAGTACGAGCAAAATAATACCACATGTGACATTGACAAGCAGTGTATGCTTCGTGGCCAGGTGTGGGGGAATGATGCTCTGCCCTCCTTCTCCAAGAGTCACCATGATAATTGAAGTAATTGCAGACCCAATCCATCTCATTGATGATGAATGTGAGATCTTCCTGCCAGTGATCTCTCATGGCCTTTTCACGCAGCCAATGAAGCCTGACGACTTGTGCAGTGTCAGTCCAGTGGGTCTCACAGTGATCTAGTTGTTGGCGGGACTCACAGTCTGTCAGATGTTTTCCCTTATTCAGACCATCTCCGAGGCCCCAAATCCAAGGCAAAACCTTGTTGCGATTTCCTCTTTTGCTTGGGTCGTCGATTATCCCTGTGTTCACCCTGCAGTCGCTCTTCTCAAGGATCTGATATTTTTCGAGGGTGTGAGAAGACACTCCTAGCCGAACCATGGCTTTTCGACATTGTGCATAAATTCGTGCATGCTTTTGCACAATGTCATCCTGTTGAGAAATACATCCCCAAGTGCGAGTTTTCTTCGATTGGCTTTTGTAATGCTGAACATACTTGTGAAAGATGTAAGACTTATTGCTGAGTGTAATCTGGATCTGCTGTAGAGTGTTGTTGGCCTGTCCTTTCCTCAGGCAAAGTTCTTGTTTGGCAAGCTTTTTCAGGGCGCTACCAGTGCAGGCTTCTGAGCCAATGTCGAAGGAAGTGAGATGGGTAATTTCTTGGCAGGTGTTTTGGAGGAATCCACACAGTATCTGTCAAGGTCAATGTCCAGTTTGTTGATCTCCCCATTGAGGTCAAGGTTGTCAAATTGAGTTCCAAAATCAATTCCAGCGTCTGGATTGTTGCCTAGGATGTCAGCGATCTGACCAAGATACTTCGGTGAGGTGTCATTGAAGGTTGAAATTCAGTCACGAAGTCAGCAACAACGGTCTTCAATAGTATTCATTTAGGCGACTGTTGGTCGCTGACCCAGCCTTCTCACCTCTGCTGCAAGCTCTAACCTTTGGCAAATATCAGCTGCCAAATGAGGGGACTGGGAATCTTCACTCACTGCACCTCCTGAATGCGTATTCTGCTGGCCAACCAACTCGCAGAACCTTGAATGGGTGTTGAGTCCATTCCTTCCTCTTTGGTGAGCTGGAGCTGGATTTATTGTTAGTGGAGTACTAGCATGAATCAACAAATAGCGGGCTCACCCTCTTTCACAGTGGGAGTGTAAATGTCCATTGCCGCAATGTTAAAGCTGTGAGACTCCTAGGTGTTTGATTCATCTTCACTCCAGGTCTTCATTTCCTTGCAGGTTGATGCTCGGCTGATGTCACAGAAGCCTGCAGTGCTCATGGTGACTCCGTCCAGAGCTTTCACATACTTTTTGAGCAACGAAAGGACTGGGTGGAGGTTGTCAGCCTCCCATCCTCCAACTACGGAAATGGCACTCACTGATATTCAACATTTTCTTCCGGATGTTTTTGTTCATGTGAATGTCAAAGGTTTCTGCCCGATGATTGTTCCACATCGCTCGACAGCTAGATGTAATCCAGTTGAGATTTGACCAAAGGGTTTCAATAACCTCGCCATCCACTTGACCAGCACCAGGAATGTAGTTCGGCAAGTACCTCGGGGTGCACAAATCTTGATGACTGTGCACATGGAACAATCCAATGCCATGGTGGATGGTGATGCCTTTTGCAAGGGGTAAATATTGTTGGTTCTGGGCAATCCTTCTGAGAAGGTTGATGGCAAACTGGCAGTTGATGTTGTAGAGAGACATCACCAGGCACAAGGCATCAGCCCCTCCCATGGTATGGAGGAGGGATTGAGTGAATGCATAGTCCATGTTCATTGTCTATGATGACAGTTTCTCAGCGACCAGGGCATGGAGCAGTGGAGAAACACAAACCTTTCACCTTTTTGAAAGTTTACAACCGAATGAGGGCAGAAAGCCCCATGTCGCCCACAAGCAGCAGCCCCAATGCTGGTGACCTGAAGATTCTTCAATCCCATGTTCCCTTGAGTTACAGCCTGATGATTGTGACATGTTCCCCCCTGGACTGACATCAGGAGATTGAACCACAGGGGTGAGGTTGTACATACCAGCGGATCGTCGATGGAAGCCTTGATAGAGGCTTTGTAATCCTGATCCCCCACCATAAAACCCCCTCCCTCCGCGAGGGGAACATCAATGGGTTTTTGGACCATCTGCTCAGCTTTCATATTTCCATCCAAGTTGATGATTCGAGTGTAGAGATAACTACACCCAAGTACATTTAGTAGAAAGTCACCACACATGAACCTCACGCACCTTTTTTGATCCTCCTTCCAATCGCTAGGTAAGTTGATTCCTGGTTGAAGGCAGGCAGCACACCAGAGCACGAGATCGCCAGGTCCAATGACTCTCGCCAGGCCATGGCCAAAACTATGCCATTTCATGACCTTGAGATATCTCCACTGGCAAACCACACACATGAATTCTCTGTACCGATCCTGAAAAACAGTCACATTCAGTTCTCCACTCAGTTGAGATCCACATACTTGAGCCAAATGTGGAAACCATGGCTTGGTTGCCTGCTGAATGGTTTGATAGTACTCCCAGGCATTCGTTTTACATTCCAGGTTATGAATGTGAAAGTTGTCGAGAACCTGAAAAGTAAAGCCCATCCTTGGGCACTTGATGCTGCCAGGATAGATCAACAAGTCCAAAAGCTGGAGAAACTCCAGCTGGCATTTCCCACAATTGCAAAAATGAACAACAACCTCGTGAATGCCAGACACATCCACTATCGTAAAATTCCTCCCATTTCCTTTGGTGCTCGGTGGGGAGGTAAGTTCTGCATCGGCAAGTAAATGGTGGAGTTCTGTCACGGACTTTCACTCCTCCACATCATCCTCCTCATCCTCCCAAATCTCATGCTCATCTCCATCTCGCTCCTCATCCTCCAGGAATGGATCATCCTCATCAGGCACATCTTCTACTGTTGCTCAGCAAGAAGTGGTGATGCCGGATGGTGCTGGTGGACTGGGAGGATTGAAGGGTGGACTGGAGGATGGAATGGAAAAAGGATCAACATTGAGATTTGGTTCCAACTCATTGGGTGTGTGGCCATCCCCCTACACATCGCCGGGGTACAGAAGAAACTCTGGCAATTGAAGGCCAACCTGGTCCCCTGAGGTTGTAGTAGTTCGCAGATAGGTGTTTCCGGGACATTGTCCCCCTCCATGTCCAAGATGAATGCAAACCCCAACCTGCCAAAGCCAACTGGTAGAGAAGTGATCATCCTTCCAAATCTCCACCCAATGGAAGGGATGCGACATGTGAGCATCCCTGCAGCACTCTGTGCAGAACAGCAGATGGCCGAAGCATTGCAAACATTGCGACAATCCAGGCTGACTACAGCGATGGCAGCAGCCATCTGAAGGCCGTGCTCCACCAGACAGCAGAGTATGGAGGAAGATGGGGGCCTTCTCCTTCCATTCCCTCATCATGTCATTTGGGGTCTGTCAAAACATCATCATGGGTCATGTCAGACATCAGATGCAACAGTGTACCTTTTGTGTGCTTGACAACAAGGAAGCCATAGGATCCATCTCTGCTGCAGCATTTTGCAAGAAGTCTTCTCTTGATTGCCAGTCCTGTGAAGGGGTGCCCCATCCTGACTTACTAGGGCTACTCATCCCACCATCTTCAGTTCCCTGCACCAACACCGTTTTCCACCTTCTGGAGCCCTTTGCCGTCTTTTCTTGTGTGATCCTCTTCAAAGGAGCCTCACCAGCGAACTTGATACGCTTTAGACAAGCCATAGGGAGGGCAAAGTTCAGAATAGCCAGAGAAGAAAGAGGTTCACGAAAGTTTTATTGTAAGCCAGTTGACTATGTGTAGACTAAATGCTCCTCCTGGCGCAGAGGTAATGGTCTGCCATCATGGGTTCGGCAAGACATAACCCTAACCTCTGAGAGACCTTGTGACCCATGAAAAATGCATAGCAAACTCTCTCTCTGTCTGCTTCCGACACCCCATGGGGCAGAATATGACCACTGAGAGCGGATAGAGTTCCTGGCAAATCCGGCGTCCTGATGCCTATGCTCGGCAAGACCATCTCCACATACCTATAGGGTCCTGCAGAAACCAGCAAATCATACCAACCCACCCAGCATTGAGTATCTCAATGCACAGGTGTTTCCCTGTTTGATATGACTGCGGTGCCCATGTAGATTGACAACCAATTCATATCCATCCCATCTGCCAACAAGGCTTCTTGACCCCTGCGACCATACATATACAGTCGAGGCTGAATGACCCTCAGTATTGCATTCACGATGGCTGTTGAATGGATCATGTCATTCAACCATTGATCAGCGCCTAAAAGGCGGGCCTTTGCGTTCAAAGTCGCCGAGTCACAGAGCGAACTCACTGGACCCTTAGCAACTCAACTCATCACCAGACAACGTAGGTGTGGAATGCTTCAAAACATACCTGATGACCAAGTTGAAACCATGCCAGGCTAAAGTTGAGAACACCAGGCGTGACCTCGTACTGACCAGCAGGAGCTTTGAAGTATGCTGGGTCATTTCACCAGGTTCCACACTTCCCTGGGACCTGAGGTTTTCCAGAAGTCCTTATCAGTGGATTGAGGCTTGAAGCAGTGTGAAACATAGCCATCTTTTTGCTGTGAGATGCGCCAAAATCAATCAGTGAGAGGGGAAACATACCTGCCATGACCAGCAGAGGAGAGAGGGAAGCTGCCACATCAACACCATGCTGGTGGAGTCGACAATCACAAAAGGGACCTTGCATATGGGCAGATCGCTGGTGAACAATGGGGGAAAGAGAGCTTCCATCTCCTCTTCTTTCTTGCGATTCATCCCAGTCTGCCTGCCGAGATCCATCGCATACTCGTGGCCACTCCAAGGAAGGGAAACTTGAGAGGATCAGGTATTATACAACACCTCTGAAAGGAAACTCACTAGGGTGAGTGAACACCTCGTAGATGACGCTGGCCATCCTTTGGCATTCACCAATGATCGAGGCCGGTAGTGCCAGTAACACAGGATACAGCGACGATTCGTGCTCAAGCTTGCACAAGAAAAGACAGTAAAGATATTCAGCGACCTGAGCTTCAAATGCCATTGCAGAGTGAAAATGATCGAGGTTGGGCGGAGTCATGGATGTAATAGAGCAAAAGGTTCAATAAGAGACAAAATAGGTTTTGGCGATGCAGGAAGTATTGAGAGCAGGTTGGAAGATTCGATGGTGACTCAAAAGGTTTGCAGAGCAAAAGGTTCAACAAGAGACAAAATAGGTTTTGGCAACGCGGGAAGTATTGAGAGCTGGTTGGAAGATTCAATGGTGACTTGAGATCGAGTTTCCTAGCGATTCATCATCGATCTGAACTTCATATCCAACAAGTCAGAAACCGGGAATATTTGTGACACTTTAATTCAGATGTGCTTTTGTGTCAAGGCAGAAGCGACCTGAATGTAACTAGACAGTAGTGGACTGTGTTTGTGCCGGCCTGTCCACATTTGTTTGTGCAAATTTGGCCATTCCCTCAATGAAGGTCAACTCTGGCTTTGATTCTCGTCCACATGCCTAACCCAATGCAGCAACATTACTGCATCATTGCACAAAAATAAGGAATGATTTGTAGATAACACCAGGCATGGAGGCCTCAGTTTGAGACCCCCAGCTACACCGTGCAATGAAGTGTCCACCATTGATCACGAGTTCCACCCTTTTTCACACTTATTGCGCGCCGGATTGTCCACATTTGATTGTGAGTTCCACCCTCCTTGCTTGCCCCATGTTGTAGTCATTCTATGCCAAAATTATCTACAGTGGAATGATAGAAAATGGTGCCATGCATTTTGTGCTCATCAATGAGCTTCAACTACTTATGATCCAGGCTTCAAGTAAATTTGTACCAACATATGCCTTGCCCCCATTGTGCGTATGGCAAGTGATTGAAGCCTCCTTGATGTTTGTTACGACTTTGTTTGTATACCCATTTCAGTTTTTGTTATCTTATCTTATCTTGGATATCTTATCTTGTCTTATCGTGTCTTCTCTCAGGCTCGTTCTATTTATATCTTGCTGTACTATTATTAACTCGACTTCTCGTTCTATACCTCAATCAGCTGGTTACCGATTCTCTGGATGTTCCACGTTCCTCTATACCTTTCTATCACATTCTCTTGGGTTCCTTGGACGCTATGCTTAGTGCCTTCTATACCATTCTACTATGTTCTCCCTTTCTGGCCCTAGTATATAAGGTGCCCTCACTTTCCTGTATTCCTTAAGCTTGTCCACTTGAATAATACAGCTCGTTAGCCGTACCCTTCAACTGGTTCGCTCTCATTTGTCATCCTCTACAGTCTCCAAGTCATAGCCTGAGTACTAGTTGCTAAAGCGCTCATCACACTTGGACAAGCTTGCTATACCCTACTCACCCTATGACACTGACGCAGTCAGGATCTGTGACCTCCCCTACCCTGGAACCCTATGGTGTTGTTATAACCAATGAACCCCACCCCAGTATCATCGATACTATCGACATCCACCCTCTCTTTCTAGTACAACGCTCTGACAATAAACAGCTTGTATTCATCAAACGACGAGCCACACACACCCTTTACCCCATCGGCAGACCACAACTAGAAACCCCCACAGCATTATCCCCCGTCGCCACTCAGTACTACACGCTGTCCCCTAAGAAACAACGAGCCAGAAAACACCCCAAACTCGTGTGTATCATAAGTGTACTTCAGGCCACCAGGCGGATTGCAAAACTGGCAGAAGTAAGGATCCACATCGACGCCTTCCTAAGTGCATTTCTACTCATCACCCAAGAACTTGACCAGCTCTATCACCAACTCAATGTCGTTTCCAACGACCTGATCGCCCTCCATGCACAAATCAATAACATCATCAAACGAGTGTGCCAACAAACAGAAGAAGTAGAACTCCTCTGCCAACAACACATCGAATTAGTTCCCCCACCTTCGCACACTCACCAAGATTGATCCTCACAACAACTCTGCCTATCAAAAACATCCACTCCCCACTGACACCCACGTACCTACATTCTGGGAACTCAACAGATACAAAGATCACATCAAGGATCAAATCCACTACAATGATTCGATTGGACTATTCTACTTTAACCGAAACCCCTTCATTATCCGAAGTGGCCAGGGATTTACCCAGTTTGGAAAACCCTTCCAATTTCCCTTCAACCCAGACCTCCCCAACTTCTGGGAGTACGTCCGACTTCACCCAGAAGTTTTATCCCAAAACCCCACTACTCCTGAAACTGCTAGATCCCCACCCCCAACCAGCCCAGTATTGCCTCTGATCGCTGCCCCCACCCTTCTCATCGCATCTTCATCCACCCAACCCCCGTGGGCTAACCCCTATACCAGAATCTCCAGAGGAGGAACCCCTCGACCTAAACCACCATCACGACAACCCAGCAGACAATCTGTCGGTAGCGATTGAGGATTACAAGAACTACGAGAAGCTGTGTCTAGAACTGCTTCTAGAACATCTTACTGAGCCCCAGAAGCATCAGACGACAACCACTCAACCACTGAGGAAGAAGCAGAAACTCAACCCGTCGACGCCCCCATCACTGAAGAACCCGAGGTCACACTCCCCAACATGGGACCCTCCTACCGGGCAAATCAATCCTGAAGAAACCGCTCCCGTCAACAACGAATCTCCCCCCGATCCACCCAGTTACCCCGTATTTACTCCAAATCCCCAAACCCAGATCCCATCTGTTCCACGGCCACCTCCACCACCTTGGCCACCTCCACCGGGACCCCCGTCCATTAACATCATGTCTGGCGCCACAAACAAAGGACCTAAGCTCGCCCCACCATCAGTCTTCACCGGTGATCGCTGACAAACTGACAAATTCGTTCAAGAGGTTAAACTTAACATTGGAGCCAACCCAGATGACTTCAAGAACGAATGGGCCAAGATCGCCTACACCCTTTCTTTCATGAAAGAAGGCACCGCCGGTTCTTGGGCTATGAAATACATCAAGGATTACGAGAAACCCACCAGCCCATACACTAAAGTGGATGGAACCAAGGACATGTGGGACGAATTCATCGCTCGCGTCAAGGACATATTCAAGGAGTTGGACAAAAGAGGAACCGCAAGGATGCAAATCCAGAACTTGCAACAAGGGAGATCCCCCGTTGACGACTACATTGCCAAATTTGAAGACTTAGCTCACTACACTGAGTTCAACAATGCCACCCTACTCGAGTACTTTAAGAAAGGACTTAATTGGGACATCCTCTGTGCCATCATCCACCTTCCCACCCCCCCATCCAACTATGCCAACTTCAAAGCAGCCGCCATCCAAGAGGACCTCCTTCGACAACAAGCTGTAGCCGAAAAATCCTGGAGATTTCGTTCAGCTAAACCCATATACCCCAATGACCCCGCCCCTCGATATCAACAACCTTACCAATCAGAAGGCGTCCCCATGGACATCGACACTGCCCGATTTGGAAGGAACCGACAAACCAGACAATTCCGATGTCTGGACAATCAAGAACGGAAAAAGTTAAGGGACACTAATGCATGCTTCTACTGCAGAAAACCTGGACACTTCTCCCGTGATTGTCCAGACAAAGGAAAAGAAGCCCCTTCAAAAGAGGCTTTCAAGCAAGGGTCGTCGAAGTAGGAGAAGAGGAGAAGGAAGAACCCAGGGACCTAGGAAAAGAGATCAGGAATCTCCTACAGGATACGGCAGAAGATAACAGATGGGAAGTGGTGCAGACGGTAAAAGAAGAATTTGTTAAATTGGGTTTTTAAATCACCTTCCGCCTGTGGCGAACAAGAAGGTTAAACAAGATTCCTTTAATCGATACCAAATCTTGGATACCCCCAAATTATTATCTATTTCCACTCTAAAAAACTCAGGAACTCCATCTTTATGCATCCAAATCGAACTTATCAGAAGGAATCGAACCACCACCACCGAAGCCCTAGTCGACAGTGGGGCCACCAGAAATTTAATCAGCTACAAATACGCTGTCAAGAAGCAAATGAACCTTCAAAAACTACCAACTCGAATCCCAGTCCATAACGTTGACGACTCTGAAAATGAAAACAGAGAAATTCGCTACTACATCGAATTAGGAGTCTGAATCCATGGACAAGAAGAAGGAACCCACACAGAAAACAACCAATTCTACATCACCAATATGGGAAAGGAAAATGTCATCCTCAGAAGTGATTGGTTACTGGAACACAACCCAGAGATTGACTGGCAAACTTACACACTCAACCTCAGCCAATGCCTGGACACGTGCCAGATCCAACAAGGGCCCATCGTTGCGCGAGCCAAACCAGCCCCAAAGGCTCAACATCATGAAATGGAAGCTATCATAGTCAAGAAGGTTGAAACCAAAACACGAAACGCAGGAAACAAGGAACACTCCCACCCAAATTATGGACCGCAGATGAAACCACGAACCCAGATCGAGACATACGACCCTGGACGTACCAAGGAATCAAAGTACACCGCGCCCTAATAGAAGATCCACTCCCCAAAGACAACGAAGATCCTGACAAAGAAGAACACCCTGCCATCATCGCAGCAAGGGCCCATGGGAATAAATCCATCGAATTAGCAGAGAGAGCCACACAGGGACAAAAAGAGAAAACCCTAGAAGAGATGGTACCCAGGGAATATTGGAAATACAGGAGAACTTTTGAGAAGAAAGCATCGGAACGCTTTCCAATAAAGTGACCTTGGGATCATGCGATAGAACTAAAAGAAGGATGGAAGCCAATCAACTGCAAAACCTACCCCTTATCCCTGTTGGAACAAAGAGAGCTTGATGCCTTCCTAGACGAGCAATTGGAAAAGAAATATATCAGGCCATTGAAATTCCAAATATCGTCACCCTTCTTCTTCATCAAAAAGAAGGATGGCAAACTCCGACCTACGCAGGACTACCGGTACCTCAATTCAATGACAGTCAAAAATACGTACCCAATACCACTCATCTCTGAGCTCATCAATAAACTGAAAGGAGCCAAGGTCTACTCCAAACTAGACCTACGATGGGGATACAACAACGTGAGGATCAAAGAAGGGGACGAATGGAAAGCAGCCTTCAAAACCAACCGAGGGTTATACGAACCACGAGTAATGTTCTTCGGATTGACCAATTCACTGGCAACCTTCCAAACAATGATGAACGAATTATTCAAAGAACTAATTGACGAAGGACATGTCATAGTGTACCTGGATGACATCCTGATCTTCACCCACGACATTACAAGGCATTGGCAGATACTCCACTGGGTAATGAAGATCCTGGAGGAAAACGACCTTTTTCTAAAGCCGGAAAAATGCATGTTCAAAGTCCCCAAAATCGAATATCTCAGATTAATGGTGTCCCATAATCTGGTGGAAATGGACCCAATCAAAGTCGCCGGAATCATGGAATGGCCAGAACCCAAGAAGGTTAAAGAAGTCCAATCCTTTCTGGGATTCTGCAACTTCTACTGACAATTCATTTGCGACTTCTCAAAAATTGCCAAACTGCTATTTGAACTAACCAAGAAGGAACACGAATGGGACTGGACAGCCAAGTGCCAGGAGGCCTTTGACAAACTCAAAGCATTGTTCACATCATCGCCGACACTAGTAACACCGGACACCACCAAACCATTCCAAATCAAATGTGACACATCCGATTATGCCACAGGTGCCGTTCTCACGCAGTTGGAGGATGATGGAAAATGGCACCCAGTTGCATATCTATCGAAATCCTTATCAGACGCGGAACGGAATTATGACATCTACGATAAGGAATTACTCACGATCGTTCGCTCGTTAGAACCATGGCAACACTATCTGGAGGGATGCACCCATCAGATCAAAGTCTACACAGATCACAAGAATCTGGAATACTTTTGAAACACCCAGAAGCTTAGTCGACGACAGGCACAATGGGCCCAGTTCTTGACAAGATTCAATTTTGAACTAATACACAAACCCGGGAAGTCCAATAAATCTGATGGTCTTTCAAGACGACAAGACCATAAGGAGGGGGTGGATACTGACAATCAGGACAGGATTCTACTAGGCCCCCAACTTTTCGCCAAACAAGTCAATATCACCAGATGAGGAACCACTTCAATGCACTCCCCCATCATCGCATGACACATCCGACTAGCAATACGAAGCATAATAACAGCAAACCCCGAGGAACATATACAGATAATAGGAGATTCAGATCTAAAAAAGGAAATCAGAAGGAATAACGAATTGGACGACTCAGTAGCAATGGCACTTGACTCCATTCACACACAAGGACCACGATTCCTCACCAGGGGACTAGAAGAATGGAACCTAGAGGATGGATTGATCCTCTACCAAGGAAAGATATATGTACCCAAGAACACAGACCTACGACAAAAAATCATAAAGTCATGTCACGACCCCACCCTAATGGGACACCCTGGAAGATTCAAAACCCTGGAGATCGTACAAAGGGATTACTGGTGGCCAGGTATGTTGATATTTGTCAAGAATTACGTCAAAGGATGAGTGACATGCCAATCCATCAAACCAAACAACAACCCAACACAAGGACCATTACACCCAACAGAAATCCCAACACAACCCTTCAATATTGTAACACAAGATTTCATCACGGGCATCCCAGAAGTAGATGGTTTCGACGCCATCCATGTCCTCACCAATTGCTTTACCAAGATGGTGATATTCACACCCTGCAACAAAACCATAGATGCCGATGGAACAGCGGAAATTCTCATCAAAGGCACCTTCAGACACTATGGATTACCAGACAAAATGATATCAGACCGAGGACCCCAATTCACATCCCAAGTACTCTGCACCATATTCCACTGACTTGACATCAAATCAGCATTAAGCACAGGATATCACCCAGAAACCGATGGAGCCACTGAAAGAGTCAATCAGGAATTGGAAATATTCCTCCAAGCATATTGCAACCGCACCCAGAACAACTGGCCATCACTCCTTTACGCTGCAGAACTATCCCACAACATGTGCATACACTCTGCAACCAAGAAAACACCATTCAAACTTATGCATGGGTACCAAGCCAAGCCCAACGTCCCAGCAGCTGAGCAACAACTCAAAGAACTCAAGAAATCAAGAGAAGAGGCAGAAGCATGCCTCAAGCTGGCAGCCGAAGCAATGAAAACCCAACACAACAAATACGGAACCAAGGGGCCCGACTTCAAAATTGGAGATCTAGTCTGGCTAGAAGGAAAGAACATCAAAACCGAATACCCCAGTGCCAAACTCTCCCCCAAAAGACACAGTCCCTTCAAAATAGAAACAATCATAGGGTCGGGAACCTATTGCCTCAAATTACCCAAAACATGGAGAATACACCCAGTCTTCCACGCAGGACTATTGACCCCATACAAAGAAACCACCAAACACAGCTTAAACTACCCACAACCCATACCTGACTTGATCGCTGGAGAGGAGGAATTTGAAGTAGAAGAAGTCATCAAATCAAAGTACGCTGGATGAGGGAAAAAGGCCGTCAAGTACCTAGTACGGTGGAAAGGATACCCAGACTCAGAAAACACATGGGAAGACGTGAAGAACCTCCATAACTCGTCGGAGCTAGTGGAGGCGTTCCATCAGAAACACCCCAAATCTCCCAAACCAGTTAAACTGGCCTTTGCACTACTCAGGATACCCAAGGAAGAATGGACCCGACTCTGGATAGACATCACAGCTAAATGTGCAGCCATGGAAAGCCTCCCGAAACTTCCAGAACACATGGCAACAACCCCCGATCCTGCACGTATAAAAGCCTACCTCACAAAATTACAAGAATCCATTCCTCAGTGAATACTCCAGCAGCTGAAACAACCACTCTCGCCTAAAAAGCACCCCCAGTCCTCTCAGCACTATCAAAATGATCACCGCTGCCATCCTCCATACCCTCACTGTTGTCATCACCCCCAGCATCCACCTCCCTTCACCCCCAGCCTTCTACATCACCGCTGACAACAAAGTGATGATGCACAAGCACATTGAGTACTGTGAGTGTCGGCTCATATCTAACATACTCACACAGGCCAAACTGGTCAACACCGAGAACTGGATTCTCGAATGGAAACACGACCAGTCAGAAGAGATTTGTGTCTGCATGGGCTGCCCCCGCGCCCTTGACTTCTTTGAATTGGACAATCCCATCCAAAAACGAATTCGTCCTGTACTCCCTGTCCCCATCATCACCATCAACCAACCTCCCGTCCTCGCCCCCCTTGACTACACCAAAGCCGACCCATATAGTCTGGGTCCCATCGTCCCGTGCCTTCGCTCCAACGGAATGATATATGAGGTCCAAGACATATTCAGCCCCGTCCGTTGTCTAGAAGACACGCCCCCTCCCAGTCCTCCTTACCATCCCGAATCGCCAGTCCACTCCCCTCATCCCTCCGACTACCACCCACTTGAAGATATGGAAATCAACAAGTGGAATGGCCACACTGACTACACATCCCCCCCCGCTAGTCCCAGTGGATGCATCGTCCTCTGACAACTCCCTCCCGTCCCTACAGTCTATATTCTCCACCACATCATCCAAACTGGAAGCCTCTGCCCTGCCTCCTCCATCCCCGTCTTCCATTGGTGAATGTCCTTCCAACTGCATCTGCTACTCCACACCGAGCCTCACCAGCAAGTGGAAACCTGAGGGAGGAGAACACGAATGGCCCCCCGCAGGCCTGGCCGACTTGGAAGAAATTTGGCCCAACCCTGTCGACGCCATCGAATGGTGGGGGTCTGACCCCAATGCCACATTCCCATCACCCTCCCCCACCAACCTCTGGGCCAATTGCCCCCCCCCGCTATGTCACTACCGACAACTCCCATTACCACCACAAAACCAAGTGCTGGAACTGCCACAAACGAGGGCACCTCACAGGCTTGTGCTCTGTCAACCGCCAACCTCATAAGAAACGATCTGTTACCCACTACTCCCCCCCACTCAGGATATTTCCAGCCCTCTACTCCCGACCCCTCGGCAGGTACTCGCAGTTCCACCCCTACCTCGGCCAACCCCAATTGTGGAGCGAGCCATCTGTGAGGAACTCTGACACTGCGCATACATCGAGGAGGACATACGGAAATGCAAACTCGAATTGGACAGTGCTTGGTGGGCCTGGATCCATTGGCTGGAGCAAGGAAAATGTCTTACCATCATGTCACGTTCTTTTTGCTTTTGATCACCTGACTCGTAGAACATTTGTTAGCATTCCGACCAGTAGCATTAAGACCTCAGTATGAGGCCTTATTGCACCATCGGACTATTCTTAGCTAGCCATGTAGTATATAAGCTTGTACTATCTTAATGCAAACCCCAGTCTTGAGCTGGTCTATTCCAAACCAGCCACTCTTGTGTGTCATCAGTCGACCTCATTACTCCTTGATCGCTACTCGCACTCCTCATCCAGTGCTGCTGCCAGTCACATCCCTGGTTGTTGTTTGTTGCTGACACATCACTACAGATCCCACCTCCTCCCCCCTCATGCCACTTTATCCAGATGCCGTTGCATGGCAGCAATTTCTAGATCAACAAATCTTCGAGACAAATTGGAGTCATGGTAGGATCAGATGGGAGTCAGACGAAGGTTTGGGACAAACCTTGGCTTAGAAGAGGGGGTGGTGTTATGACTTTGTATACCTGTTTCATTTTTTGTTATCTTATCTTATCTTGGACATCTTATCTTGTCTTATCGCGTCTTCTCTCAGGCTCGTTCTATTTATATCTTGCTGTACTATTATTAACTCAACTTCTCGTTCTATACCTCAATCAGCCAGTTACCGATTCTCTGGACATTCCACCTTCCTCTATACCTTTCTATCACATTCTCTTGGGTTCCTTGGACACTATTCTTAGCGCCTTCTATACCATTCTACTATGTTCTCCCTTTCTGGCCCTAGTATATAAGGTGCCCTCACTTTCCTGTATTCCGTAAGCTTGTCCACTTGAATAATACAGCTCTTTAGCCGTACCCTTCAACTGGTTCACTCCCGTTCGTCATCCTCTACAGTCTCCAAGTCGTGGCCTGAGTACTAGTCACTAAAGCGCTCCTAACAATGTTGTTATGACTTTGTATACCCGTTTCATTTTTTGTTATCTTATCTTATCTCAGACATCCTATCTCCCTTGCTCTCCTCTTATCTCGGCCCTGTTCTATTTATATCACGTTGTACTATTATTAACTTCACTTCTCGATCCACACCTCCTCTGACAGGTTACCGACTTCCTAGACTTTCCACCCTATTCCCCAAGTTTCTATCATGTCCTCTCCCTTTCCTTGAGCACTATTCTTAGCCCCTTCTATACCCTTCTACTACATTCTGCCTCCCTGCCTCTAGTATATAAGACACCCTCACCCTCCTGTACTCCTTAAGCTTTCCCACTTGAATAATACAGCTCTTTAGCTGTACCCTTCAACTGGTTCACTCTCGTTCGTCATCCTCTACAGCCTCAAGTCATAGCCTGAGTACTAGTCGCCAAAGCACTCCTAACACTTGGACAAGCTTTTCACACCCTACTCACCCTACAACACTGATGCAGTCAGGATCTGCGATCTCCCCCACCCTGGAATCATATCGCATTGTCATAACCAACAAACCCTGCCCCATTATCATCGATACCATCAACATCTGACCTCTCTTTCTAGTACAATGCTCCAACAATAAACAGCTTGTATTCGTCAAACAACGAGCCACACACACCCTTTACCCCGTCGGCAGACCTCAACTAGAAACCCCTGCAGCATTATCCCACCTCGCCACTCAGAACTACACGCCATCCCCTAAGAAACGACGAGTCAGGAAATACTCCAAAACCACACACATCATAACCATACTTCAGGCAATCAGTGGATCACAAAACTGGCAGAAGGAAGGATCCACATTGACGCCTTCCTAAGTGTGTTTCTACTCGTCACCCAGGAACTCAATCAACTCTACCACCAGCTTAACATCGTATCCAATGATCTAATTGCCCTCCGCGCATGGATCAATGACATCATCGAACGAGTATGCCAACAAGCGAAAGAAGAGGAACTGCTTTGCTGACAACATATCGAATTAGTCCCCCCACCTTTGTGCACTCGTCAAGATTGATCCTCACACAACCTCCATCTATCAACAACACCCACTCCCCCACGCACCTACATTCTGGGAACTCAACAGATACAAAGACCATATCAAGGACCAAATCAACTATGACAATTTGACTGGGCTATTTTTCTATAATCGAAACCCCTTCGTTATCTGAAGTGGCCAGGGATTTTCCCAGTTTGGAAAACCCTTCCAATTTCCCTTCAACCCCGACCTCCCCACCTTCAGGGAATATGTCCAAACTCACCCAGAAGTTTTAGCCCAAAACCCCACCACTCCTGAAGCTGCTAGATCCCCACCCCCAACCAGCCCCATATCACCCCCAATCGCCTCCCCCACCCCGCTCATCGCATCCTCATCCACCCAGCCCCCATGGGCTAACCCCTATACAAGAATCTCCAAAGGAGGAACCCCTCAACCAAAACCACCATCATGACAACCCAGCAGACAGTCTGTCAGTAGTGATCGAGGATCACAAGAATTACGAGAAGCTGTATCTAGAACTGCTTCTAGAACATCTTACCAAGCCCCAGAAGCATCAGACGACGACCACTCAACCACCAAGGAAGAAGTGGAAACTTGACCCATCGACACCCCCATCACCGAAGAACCCAAGGAGTCACACTCCCCAACACAGAACCCTCCTACCGGGCAAATTGATCCTGAAGAAACCGCCCCCGTCAACAACGAACCCCCCCCCCGATCCACCTAACTACCCCATACCTACTCCAAATCCCCAATCCCAGATCCCATTTGTTCTGCCACCACCTCCACTGCCTCTACCACCCCCATCCGGACCCCCAACCATCAACATCATGTCCGGCACTGCCAACAAAGGACCTAAACTTGCTCCACCATCGGTTTTCACTGGCGATCGCAGACGAACTGACAAATTCGTTCAAGAAGTTAAACTTAACATTGCAGCCAATCCAGATGACTTCAAAAACAAATGGGCCAAGATTGCCTACACTCTTTCTTTAATGAAAGAAGGCACTGCCGGTTCTTGGGCTATGAAATACATTGAGGATTACGAGAAACCCACTGGCCCGTATACTAAAGCAGACAGAACCAAGGACTTGTCGGACAAATTCATTGCACACGTCAAAGATGCGTTCAAGGAATTGGACAAGGGAGGGACTGCAAGGATGCAAATCCAAAACCTGCAACAGGGGAGATCTTCCGTCAACGACTACATCGCCAAATTCGAAGATTTGGCTCGCTATACCGAACTTCAAGAAAGGACTCAATTGGGACATCCTCTGTGCCATCCTCTGTGCCATCATCCACCTTCCCACCCCCCCATCCAGCTATGCCAACTTCAAAGCAGCTGCCATTCAAGAAGATCTCCTCTGACAACAAGCCGCAGCCGAGAAATCCTGGAGATTTCATTCAGCTAAACCCATATACCCTGATGACCCTGCCCCTCGATATCAACAACCCTACCAATCAGAAGGCATCCCCATGGACATTGACGCCGCCTGATTCAGAAGAAACCAATGAACCGGACAATTCCGACGGCTGGATGATCAGGAACGGAAGAAGCTAAGGGACACTAACACATGCTTCTACTGCAGAAAACCCAGGCACTTCTCCCGTGACTGCCCAGACAAACAGAAGCCCTTAAATAGATGCTTCCAAGCAAGGGTCGTCGAAGTAGGGGAAGAGGAGAAGGAAGAACTGAGAGATATAGGAAAAGAGATCAGGAATCTCTTACAGGACACGGCAGAGAACAACAGATGGGAAGTGGTGCAGACAGTTAGGGAAGAATTTGCTAAATTGGGTTTGTAAATCACCTTCTGCCTGTGGCGAACGAGAAGGTTAAATGAGATTCCTTTAATCAATACCAAATCTTGGATACCCCTGAACTATTATCTATTTCCACTCTAAAGAACTCGGGAACTCCATCTTTACACATCCAAATCAAACTTATCGGAAGGAATCAAACCGCCACCACCAAAGCCCTAGTCGACAGTGGGGCCACCAGAAATTTAATCAGCTACAAATACGCTGTCAAGAAGCAAATGAACCTTCAAAAACTACCAACTCAAATCCCAGTCCATAACGTCGACGACTCTGAAAATGCGAACAGAGAAATTCGCTACTACTTCGAGTTAGGAGTCTGAATCTACAGACAAGAAGAAGGGACCCACACAGAAAACAACTGATTCTATGTCACCAATATAGGAAAGGAAAATGTCATCCTTGGAAGTGATTGGTTGCTAGAACACAACCCAGAAATAGACTGGCAAACTTACACACTCAACCTTAGTCAATGCCCAGACACATGCCAGATCTGAGAAGGACCTATTGTTGCACGAGCCAAACCAGTCCCGAAGGCTCAACACCACAAAACAGAAACTATCATGGTCAAGAAAACTAAAACCAAAAGACGAAAACACCATAAACAAGGAACACTCCCATCTGAATTATGGACCACAGACAAGACCACGAACCCAGATCAGGAAATATAACCCTGGACATACCAAGGAATCAAGGTACACCGTGCCCTAATGGGGGACCCACTACCTGAAGACAACAAAGATCCTGACAAAGAAGAACACCCCATTGTCATCGCAGCGAGGGCCCACAGAAACAAATCCATTGAACTAGCGGAGAAAGCTGCTCGGGGACAGAAAGAGAAGACCCTAGAAGAAATGGTACCTAGGGAATATTGGAAATATAAGAAAGTCTTCGAGAAGAAAGCATTGGAATGCTTCCTGATAAAACACCTGTGGGATCATGCAATAGAACTGAAGGAAGAGTGGAAACCCATCAATTGCAAAACTTACCCCCTATCTCCGTCAGAACAAAAAGAACTCGACACCTTCCTCAAAGAACAGCTAGAAAAGAAGTACATCAAACCATCAAAGTCTCAATTATCATCACCTTTCTTCTTTGTAAAAAAGAAGGACAGAAAACTCCAGCCAACACAAGATTACCGATACCTCAATTCGATGACGGTCAAGAACATCTACCTGATACTACTCATCTCCAAACTCATTGATAAATTGAAGGGAGCCAAAATCTACTCGAAATTAGACCTGCGATGGGGATATAACAACGTGAGGATCAAGGAAGGGGATGAATGGAAGGTAGCCTTCAAAACCAACCAAGGACTATACGAACCACGAGTAATGTTCTTCGGACTTACCAACTCACCGGCAACCTTCCAAACAATGATAAACAAATTATTCAAGGAACTAATCGATGAAGGACATGTCATAGTGTACCTGGACAACATCTTGATCTTCACCCATGACATGATCAAACATCAACAGATACTCCATCGAGTAATGAAGATCCTGGAAGACAACGACCTCTTCATAAAGCCAGAGAAATGCACATTTGAAGTCCCCAAAATCAAATACCTCGGATTAATGGTCTCCCATAATTTGGTGGAAATGGACCCAGTCAAAGTTGTGGGAATCATGGAATGGCCAGAACCCAAGAAGGTCAAAGAAGTTCAGTCCTTCCTGGGATTCTGCAATTTCTACCAATGATTCATTTGCGACTTCTCGAAAATGGCCAAATGGTTATTCGAATTAACCAAGAAGGAACACGAATGGGACTGGACCGCCAAGTGCCAGGAAGCTTTTGACAAACTCAAGACATCATTCACATCATCCCCAACACTAGTAACACCAGACACCACCAAACCATTCCAGATTGAATGCAATGCATCTGATTATGCCACAGGCACTGTTCTTATGCAGTTGGAAGATGATGGAAAATGGCACCCAGTCGCAGATCTATCAAAATCCCTATCAGACGCGGAACAGAATTACAACATCTATGATAAGGAATTACTGGCAATTGTTTGCTCCTTGGAAGCATGGCGACACTACCTGGAAGGATGTACCCACCAGATCAAAATCTACACAGACCACAAGAATCTGGAATACTTTCAAAACACTCAGAAGCTTAGTTGACAACAAGCACGATGGGCCCAATTCTTGACAAGATTCGATTTTGAACTGATACACAAACCTGGGAAGTCCAATAAATCTAACAGTCTTTCGAGACGACAAGACCATAAGGAGGGGGTGGACACTGACAATCAGGACAGGATTCTACTAGGCCCCCAACTTTTTGCCAAACAAGGCAATATCACTGGACAAGGAACCGCTTCGACACACTCCCCCATCATTGCACAACACATCCGACTGGCAATATGAAGCATAATAACAGCAAACCCTGAGGAACATATACAGATAGTAGGAGATTCAGACCTAAAAAAGGAAATCAGAAAGAATAATGAATTGGACAGGTCAGTAGCAACGGCACTCGACTCCATTCATGCACAAGGACCACAATCCCTTACCAAAGGACTAGAAGAATGGAATTTAGAAGACGGATTAATCCTCTACTGAGGGAAGATATATGTACCCAAGAACACAGATCTACGATGAAAAATCATAAAGTCATGTCATGACCCCACCCTGATGGGACACCCTGGAAGATACAAGACCCTAGAAATCGTGCAATGAGACTACTGGTGGCCTGGCATGTCCATATTTGTCAAAAATTATGTTGAAGGATGCACAACATGCCAATCCATCAAACCAAACAACAACCCAAGGCAAGAACCATTACACCCAACAGAAATCCTGACACGACCCTTCGAAATTGTGACACAAGATTTCATCACAGGCATCCCAGAAGTAGAAGGTTTCGACGCCATCCACGTCCTCACCAATCGCTTTACCAAAACAGTAATATTCACGCCCTGCAACAAAACCATAGACGCCGATGGAACAGCAGAAATTCTCATTAAAAATGCCTTCAGACACTATGGATTACCAGACAAAATGATATCAGACTGAGGGCCCCAATTCACATCCCAAGTACTCCGCACCATATTCAACCAACTCGACATCAAATCAGCATTAAGCACAGGATATCACCCAGAAATTGACGGAGCCACTGAAAGAGTCAATCAGGAATTAGAAATATTCCTCCAAGCGTATTGTAACCACGCCCAGAACAACTGGCCATTGCTTCTTTACACAGCAGAACTATCCCACAACACATGTATACACTCCATAACCAAGAAAACACCGTTCGAGCTCATGCACGGATACCAAGCCAAGGTCAAACCCTTGTTCTGACCCACACTCAACATCCCAGCAGCCGAACAACAACTAGAAGAACTCAAGAAATCAAGAGAAGAAGCAGAAGCCTGCCTTAAACTGGCAGCCGAAGCGATGAAGAACCAACATGATAGATACAGAACAAAAGGACCCAACTTCAAGGTCAGAGACTTAGTTTGGCTAGAGGGAAAGAACGTCAAAACTGAATACCCCAGTGCCAAACTTTCCCCCAAGAGGCATGACCCCTTCAAAATAGAAACTATTGTTGGATCTGGAACCTACCAACTCAAATTACCCAAGACATGGAGAATACACCCAGTCTTCCATGCAGGACTATTAACCCCATACAAAGAAACCACCGAACACAGGATAAACTACCCCTGACCTGTACCTGACTTGATCGCTGGAGAAGAAGCATTTGAAGTAGAAGAAGTCATCAAATCAAAGTACGCTGGATGTGGGAAAAAGTCCGTCAAGTATCTGGTACGATGGAAAGGATACCTGGACTCCAAAAACACATGGGAAGATATGAAAAACCTCTGTAACTCATCAGAACTAGTGGAAGTATTCCATCAGAAACACCCCAAATCTCTCAAGCCAATCAAACTGGCCTTTGCATTGCTTAGGATACCTGAAGAGGAATGGACCCAACTCTGGATAGATATCGCCGCAAGGCACATGGCCATGGAAAGTCACCCAAACCTTCCAGAATACATGTCAAAACACCCGAACCCAGAACGAATAAAGGCACATCTAGCTAGGCTGCAAAAATTCATTCTGCTGCAAATACTCCAGCAACATGCCAGCCCGTGAGATCAACACCATCATCAATTTCATTTGTCACCTTGTTCTCCTGTTGATGGAAGGAATCCATCTTCTCATCATTCTCAGCACCTACACCCATGGAGCCCTCATCCACATCTATGGCCGACTGCTCCAATTGGTGATCAGCACCACTCGCACCACATACCAGCCGATCGCAGTACATGAGATCCATTTTCACATCGATCTGGAGGGAAACGTGGCATACCACCTTGGTGACCTATATAACAAGGAGGGTGTCCTATGTCCCTGGCAGACTGCGCCCACTCCTCCACCCCCAACAGTACCCTTGCCAGGGATAGCCAATCTCCCCGCTTCACCACCTCGTCTGCACACCCCTGTTACCATCGAGAACAACTCCCTCCCCCCCATCCCACCAATCGCTACCCAGTGTACCCCGTCACCCACTTCATCTACTGGGTGGGACCCCCTTGACCACCTTTGTGAACATCTTGAACAACTCTGTGACCTTAACAACCCCAGCTACCCCACTACTTGTGGTAATACCCCCGACTACAAGAACTTCGAGACTACTGACGAGTTTGAATAGAACCCACCCCTGCCTTCACCCATCGCAACCAGCATGACCACCCTATTAGAACTCATCAACAAACTCGCCCTGAGTGCCGACCCCCCTAAAAACACCTCCCCCAGAACCGCTGACATGTCCTCACCCCCCTTCACCTTCGACCCCAACCCATCCGATATGCTGGACATCCCTCTGCCTCCTTCACCCAACCCATTCCAACCACCTGGACCCAACTACAGCTGGGGGAACGAATAAACGTAGTTAGGACATTTGGGACAATGTTGGACTTGGAAGAGGGGGTGGTGTTAAGACTTCGTATACCTGTTTCATTTTTTGTTCTCTTATCTTATCTCAGACATCCTATCTCCCCGCTCTCCTCTTATCTCGGCCCTGTTCTATTTATATCACGTTGTACTATTATTAACTTCGCTTCTCGATCCACACCTCCTCTGACAGGTTACTGACTTCCTGGACTTTCCACCTTATTCTTTAAGTTTCTATCATGTTCTCTCCCTTTCCTTGAGCACTATTCTTAGCCCCTTCTATACCCTTCTACTACATTCCACCTCCCTGCCTCTAGTATATAAGACACCCTCACCCTCCTGTACTCCTTAAGCTTGTCCACTTGAATTCTACAGCCTCAAGTCGTAGCCTGAGTACTAGTTGATAAAGCGCTCCTAAAAGATGTGGGTGTATCAACTGTCTTTGGTGATTCTGACACCCCAGCAATTGCCTTCATGGGTGAACTCCATACATTGTTACTGGGGGATCGTTTGCATTGATCACAAGGAACTGGCATTCGATGGGGTGGATCTGCCCAGATACCCACCTGTCCTGATACCCATGTGAACTGCAAATGTTCGGCTATGGGCCTGTCTGTTTGTCCAACCATCGCTAACCTTGTGTCTTCCATATTCGTTTCTCCCCCTCTACCCTTTCACCATGTATTATGGCATGCAAATGGCGCACCAAAGGTCTCAGGAGGAATCCACATGCTCTGGGGTACTTTCTTACTGCCCAGGACATTGAGGTGATCAATACTTTCCTCCCTCACTACAAGATGGCTGAGTGACACGAATGTGTTGGTGTCTTGGCTGACACTTCTGATGATGTTCTGGACATTCATGATGGACTCACTGAGCTCTCTGAGGATGAGAGAGACGAAATCATCTCTGTGAGTCCTCAATTCACTCTGAACCGGACCCTTTGCCATCTGTGACACTTCTTCCAGGCTGTTCACAGCCACATCATGTAAGAAAGGCCTGGAACCATGAGCAACATGATGGGTTTCTTCTTCAGGGATTGGAATTTAAAGTACGTGGTCAAGTATGAGAGGAGGGAAGACGTCCGGCGTAGGATCGCCAAGACTGTCAGCCCTGAGGTAAAGGGAAATGACAAGTGGGCTTTCGCCTGCTATCAGACTGTCGTCAGTGAGATAATGAAGGAGCTGACCGACAAGGAAAGGTGGGGGTATACTATTCAGGCAGAAAAGTGGAACCAGATTGGAGCTCCACCCTTGGTGAAATCTCAGTGAGCTCGCTGATCTCTGCCTTCAAGTCCGACTCATGAGTTGTTCCATGTAGAAATGCCGAAAGCAGAGCTCACAAGATCATGTCCACCTTCGCCAATCGCTGCCAGGAAAAGCTTGCTACAGAGGTCATGATACTCTACTCCTACCATACGCCCGCCGGGGAGGTTGAGGTGTTTGTGTAAGTTCTTTGCTGGGACTCTGCATATCCATTCTGGGAAGTTGTAGGGCCGAGACCAAAACAGAGGTCAAGCTCAGCAAAATGTTTCCCAAATTCATCATCCACAATTGTAAACCTTTCAGGGAGTACAGTCAGATTGTGATTGGTGCGTGGATCTACATCACCGAGACCGTAGTCCTGACAGATTCAAAGATGGCAAAGTTGATCTCATTCTGCTGGGAATGGGCGGTTGCAACAAGATATGTCCAGACAATGTTCAACTTACTCACAACCCTGAGGGCTGTCCAGTCATTCTGGCAGAGCTTGGGAAGGGACAAGGTCACCTGGCAGTCATCCTTCAGGACTACCTGAACATGATATGGGGTGGGAGTATTCATATTATTGCCTGTATTGACCCAATCATCTGACACTGTTCCCTGGCAGCCTTAGCAACCAGCAACAAAGGAGAGTCCATGCCTTGGGCAAAACTGACCTGAGACCCACAGATGTACATTGATGAGATGTGGTTACCTAGCGCGGAAAAGTCACAGATCCCTCAAAGATGCATTACAAGGATCTCAAGGAGATGTTGGAAAAGATCAGGGACACTCCCAGCGACAAGTTCAACTTCAAAGTTGGCAGGAACACCAGGAAGGTGGAGAAGCAAATGAGAACTTGAGGTAGGAGGAAGAAGGTGAAGGTGAAGGATTGGGTGGTCCAACCTACCGAGTTTGACGGAGTTGATGACCTGTCTGAGACTCTGGAGAAGTTGCAAGGTGTGTAGCTCCTATGATATGCCATACTCCAGACTCAACTCGCTGTAGATGGTAAGGTGAAACGATCCAAGGCTAGAAGCAGGAAGCAAAAGCCTGACCTCCAATCCAATACAGATGAAACAGATTGGGAGTTGGCCCAAAATGGGAGTGGAGATGATGAAAACAGTGAGAACAACTTCTCTCCCCCACTGAAAATAATTTGACTGCATCTCATACAGGCCTAGCGTCAACTAGGAGCCAGGGAAAGAAGAAACATCAGGCTGCCATCCAGGATGTCATTGGTGAGTAGTCTCCACTCTTTTCCGTCCATTCAGCTGACGGCAGAACCCCATTGACTAGAGGTGGGAATGACATCAAAGGCAAAAGGGAAAGTGAAAGCACAAGAGGATCTGTACAATTCAGAACACACAGATTGGGAACTTCACCGTCATGGAAGTCCTGATGAGGGTAAGTCACGATTACTCCGCCAAACATGCTTGGGACATTGATGATTTCTGAAGATAAAAGGAATACCGAGCGTGAAGGCAAGAGAAATGAAATTGTCGCTATGTTCAGTGACATAGACTCAGACTCGTCGACCCCTGCAAACAAGAAAGGCCAACCTTCCCAAGGTAAGCAGTTGATCTTAGCCCCTCCTCTGCTTAAATAACATCTGGTGTAGTTAAAAAGACACCTGCAGGGATGTCAAAGACGAACAAGGGTATGTGAGAATCATTGCCTGGGATAATGTTGCTGTATTGACATCCAGATTAGGGAAAGTGAAGCAGAAGTCAACCCCTCAGACTGCATTGGTTGATGACTTGCCAGGAACAGGTATATGTCACTAGGAAGGTTGATTGACGTGTCGCTGACTGTGATCAGAACCAGACAAAGGCAAACAACCCATTAAGTTTCCTTCCAACGACAGTAAGTCAACTCAACTTCACGACGATGCAACTAGATTTGATCCACCACAGACTTGCCAAGTGAAGTCCCTTCCAGCAGGCGATTGTCTCGCTGGGCACACATTGAGAATTCTGAGGAGTCCGAGAGTGAACCTGGTAAGTGTATGTAATTATTTTGCATGTGCTTTGACTCAGACATGGATCTCAAGCTACTCCTGTTGCTACCCCTGTTACTAAACTCATCACTCACCCAAAACCCCATCCCCTGGCCAACTTGGCCATGGCAAGACAGTTGAAGGAGGAAGCTGGTAAGACACGTCATCAAAGTCATTCTGCGAAGACGGCCTCAACATTCATATCTATCACAGATAATGCTACCAGTCAAGCTCAGGAAAATGGGAAAGCAGGTGAGGGACTTGCTCAATTCTCGCTGGAGCTTTGAGCTAATGATGGCTTCAGTCTTCGTCCCAGCTTTGCCGACTCCAGAGCCAGGTCAGATATTTTTCCTCCAATGCAATGGAGGATTTTGGCTAACACGACTTCAGAGTCCATGAAGTCTTTGATGAGAGTCCCATGTACAACATTTAGAATTGACTTGTGGGGATGACACCACTGATTCACATTTACAGCCAAACTCAAAGTTCAACCTGTCAAGAAAAGACCATGAGTTGAGGATGGGGAGGAATGTGATCCTGGTACAAAAGAAATTGACATTCTTTGGTGATTGTGACTAAGAGTGTTTCAGATGAACTGCTTAACAAGAAACAGCATACGTCTCAAGTCCCCCTGTCTAGTCAGTGCGTCACTTTCTTGTTCCCCAGCAATCACTCGTTATTCTCCAGAGCAAGGTCTGCCGAAACGCATGAAAGGGGTTGTCCCAAAGACTCTTCCTGTGAACCATCACCCAGTTACTCGAAGTATCTCACCAGTGAAACCTTAGCCAGTTGCCAGCCCATCTCAGCTCTGTTGATCATGATCTGTATTTACAATCCAAGTTCATCAAAAAGTTAATACACATTCTCCACTTCTGCATTCAAAATCGCCACCCTCACTATTTCCAAGGCCTCCAGTTCCCTGTAGATGAGATCGCTGAGCTGGTCGAGCTGTTGCAGGTGAGATGTCATTGTGTTCAAGTAGTTGTCTTGGATGGCCTCTTGGTGCATCCAAACCTTTTGAGAGAGTCCTAACATTGCTGTCGAGGAGGGTGTTGCACCAGCAAACCCACCGCCAATGGGCATGGGCAGGTATTGATGTCCTCCGGAGGGATGAGGCTAATTCTCGGGGAAGGCAGGAGCATCCGAGGTGGATCAGGACTGGCTGAAATGAGTTGATGTGGATGGGACCAGAAGAGGTGGCTGATGTGTGTGCGGTGTGACGCTTGTCGAGGGGCTTTGATCCTGTACACGGGTTCGTCAATGTAAGCAAGTCATATTGCGATGTGCTTACCAGTTTCAACTCTCTTCCTTTGCCCTTATCCTTGGTTGAGATCACCAAGGCATGTTCTGGCAATTTGGCTATGTTATAAAGAAATTGTTCTGAGGAACATTGTAGGCAATTCAAAAGGTAAATGATCGATATTGACTCACGAGCAGTCTCCTGAAGCTCCAGCATCAACAGTGTAGACACAGGAGTGGATTCCCGGCCCAAAGCTAAACCTGGGCAGTAGTCAGGAAAAGGTCCTTGGCTGGTGGGACAAGGTACCAGAGCCTGGTGCCGTGTGAGGTCAGTGTGGGGTACTCAGGGTTCATAAGTTCCAAGTGAGGGGTAGTTGTTTGTCTTCAATGGAAATCAAAGAACAGGAGGGATCAGTGTTTTGGGATGTGGGAATGTGTAGGACAGACTTTGTAAGGTCTGGAAGTGATGTGTCCAGTAATCGGAACACAAAGGGAAACTCAACTTGACACAGTGATAGTGGAGGAGTAATCCTGAGGGGAGGGTGCACTACGGCGAGTACTTGTGCGGGTGTCCGGAACGTCGGGAATCGAGTCGGACTACTCAGAAATCTAAGGATACAATACGACGAAACTAACTGTAAGATGTGTGACGAAAGCAAACTAAAACGATAGGAAAGCGAAGAAATCGAATCGAAATGGACTGAAACTAATATGTCAGGATAGAAACGAAAGGAAAACACTAATCAGAACGAAATAAGATCGGAATGAATCGAAAAGAAAGCATCGAGATAGAACGTGAAGGTCGGGAAATGTCAACACAAGTCGAAAGTAAGAAAGATCGGAAATCCCGAAGGTAAAGAAGTCCGAAGCCTGAGACAGTTATATTCTGAGGGGACACTAGAGAGTGACACAAGGACAAGCTTAGATTGAGAGTGCAAGGGTGAATGACATCCGAGAGCAGCTCAGGATGAGAGAGATCACGAAAGATTGTTATTGGGAAAGTAGCTACAGACAGGTTTTTATACCTAAGTACATGAGGTAGCTACGGAATAGGAAAGGATAAAGGGAATAGTGAATTCAGGACAACATGAGTGTGATTCAAGTGAGAGAGTGCACAACAAAAGAGAGGGACAGGTCAGAAGTCAAGTAACTGAGGTAAAACATACTGAGTATTCCTCGGAAGCGAGTGAAGTCCTATTGGAGGTGTATCAGACCGAAAGAGGAAGTGCACAGAAGCCTCGGGATGAGCAGTATCTATAGTAGTTAATCTCGGAAACCTAAAGCAAGTATCTTCCTGATCGAGGACTCAGTCCAAGAGCACAGACATGAGGTGGAGAAGTCAATAAGCGATGGGTGTGGAGAGTGATGTAAGTGTTTTGTAAATCCCGGAGTATTGGATCATCGGAACATGTTGTGGCAGTGTATTGGGGACTTGGATCATCGAGATAAAGAACTTCCTGATAAGATTGTCAAGGTTCCAGAGACGTGCAAGGTTGTAAGTCCAAGGTGGTGAAGGAGGAGTTCTGAGTCGAATCAGATGTTTTGGAGTCCTAGGAACATTTGCATTGGGTGCATCGGAGTTGTATCGTCGGGTTGAATACGGTCCTGATTTGATAACATTGGAATTCCTGATATTGAATGACATGGAGGCGAGATGGTGAACAACTAGTCTCGAGTTGAATTTCAGAGTTGGAGTGGATAGGAAATTCCGACATCATCTAGAATACGATCGAATCGTTAGGAGAATTGGGCGCGCCTTCGGACGTTTGGATATTTCTGAGTTCGGAATGACGAGGAAGCGAATTACTGAAAGTCGGGTTTTGTTTGTGATGGGACTGAGCGCTGTGTGGTTATCAGAAGTGAGGGAATGGAATGTCGGGTCCAAAATCGTATGAAACTGATGAGTTCAACTCGATCCGAAGAGAGGGGATGTCGTATACTTGATTCAATGGAGTTACGGTCGAAATGGTATAATGGCGCAATTCCGTTAGTAGGTGGATTGGGTTCCCCACATCAGCAAGGACTTCTGACACTCCTGGGATTTGTGGTTGGGATCCGAAGTCAATGGAGGAGGTCGTCGTCTGACTGGATGGGAGACCCTCTGCAGTCTCAGCGATCGGATCGGATGTGATCGCCAGAGTGTTACCGCTTGGTGGAGGGCTACCCCAATCTAAGGAGGAATCGGATCCTGATAATTGGTGAGAATGGCCAATGGACTTCTGTCTTTCATCCACCTCCTGTAGATCCAAGGAGATCAATGAGTTGCTGGAATCTAAATACCAAGTGAAGTCAGATCTCGTTCGATAAAATGCAATCACATTACCATCTGAGTATCCCGTTCCACTGAATCATCAGGGAAGTCAGCGATGATACAAGAACGCGTACTAGAGAGGACACACTGTTTGTGCAGGATCAAGATGGTTGCAGCCCTTGGCCTGTTGGCATTGCTGGATTCTTGGATCGATCCCATTCCCTTATGGCATGCTGTCCAAATCCGGCGATGCCAATTCCTCACGCCAAGATTGCCAAATCTGGTGTTTCTTTTGTTTCATAAATTTGTTATATAATTGTACCTTCTTGATTTCTCAGGGTTTGAAGTCTTCCTCTGAAACACTCTTGTTCTACAACATCATCTTGCAACACCTTTCTTCTACAACTCTCGCGATCTTCTCCATGGCTTCGACAAAACAAGTCAAAAACCTTCAGTGGTGCATTTTCTATGCTGCCAATTGCATCCAATCTGCAGTCAATACTCTCGCTCACCGTGCTGACCATCTGCCAGCAACATACAAGTTGTTGGCCGCTGAACAGGTAAGCTCTGTCTTTATTCACACATGATTTATCACTAAAGCTCAAATTCTAGCAACTTTGGATCTGCTGTGTTGAAAAGATCCAGAAAATTGTTGGAGAATGGAAACGACCTCAAATCCCGGTGATCACTCTCTCCTTGGAGATTGAGCTGACCAATCCATCACCAGACCTCTCCAGAGTTTCCATCAATGATCCTCACCTTGAGAGTCATCTACGATTCAGGCCGACGTGCAGGGAGCCTATCCTGGGGGTAGAGGGTATGAATGTCAGCAAAAACAGGTGGTGGGAGCCCAGTATGTCTAATCATGAGTGTCATATTTGTTTCCTCGCTGACATCTGCCAGACTTTGTGGCTGTAGATGGATGGGTCTCGGTGGTCCTGGCGTCGAAGGAGTTTGATGGGAACCTTTTGTGTAAGTTCTACAGTATTGCTTATTGTTACATTCACTAACGGACTGCTACTCAAATGATGCACCTTATCCAATTGATGATGATACACCCAGCATTCCAGATGCCCTGGAGGCATCAACTTCGACTCAATCACCACCAACTGGACCAACCTATTCAACTTCTGCTCTCAAAGTTGGTCCTCCATGAGGTGTCAAACTTGGCCACCAATCGTCTACCAGTCCTCTTCTTCCCACTGCTCTCTCCCTACCCCCAAGCACGCCAGTCATACTACCTCCTCCTTCCATCGATAGCAGTCAGCCTCCACCAGTTGCATTATCGACTCGCAGCAAGTCGACCGATAAGGGTAAACAACGACAAGAGCCTGTCCCTGAGGAGGTTGAAGTTGATGCACCGGTGGGAAATGATGAGGAGTCAGGATCGGATGGTTCAGAATTTGTCGACAATGATGGTGAGAGGCCTGATCGTGGTGAGCTTGAGGATGAGGGGAGAGATGGAGTTGGCGAGGTTAGTTCTGGTCCTGTCAAGGCCAAGGCAGCGTTGACTCGCTGAGCACCAAAGCGCAAATGAGCTCAGTCTCCCCTTCTCAACCCCAAACTTTCATCCCCTGCCAATGACCATGTGTATGCAGCCTCAGAAGCCTACCCAGACTCTCACATTTATTCTCACCACTTCGTAAGTCTTTCACAGTGACCTGTCAATGCTCACGATTCACACTTTCACCAGGTTTATTCCATGAGATGCTACGACTGCCAGGTCTCCAACTTGCAATGCATCTTCGTCCCTCCAGCCAAGCCCAAGAAGAACGCCAAGAAGAAAGATGGCCAACATCCAGCTTGCCTTGTCTGCTCAAGAAAGAGAATTCAGTGTCACTGGGAAGGTATTCTGGAGGGGCAACCATCGACAATGAAAAACTTGGCATATGGATGTCCTGAACCTCCTGAGGCATCAAGCACTTGCATTGTTCCCATCCCATTGGACACAGCTCTGGTCACTTCTCCAACTTGCGGTTCCAAACGTCGCAAGTTGCAGCAAGCTGTGGGCGATGGTCAGGAGAAGGTTAAATTGGAACTAGGTGAGTCTCATTGCTCTCTGATTGTGTTGCTGTCTATGCAATCTTTCTTATCTTCCCTTGTTTCTAGGCAAACCTTAATCGACTACCTCCAGTTGCAGTAGATCTACCTGTGAGTGAATGACGTCTTCATCATCCATGAATGTACACTGATTTTGGTCAATTCCAGCCTCAAACACTGTCACTGGACCCTCTACCCAGCAGACAAAGAGAAAACAAAAAGGTAAAGTTGTTGCTAAGTCACAAAAGTGACTGACTATAATCATCCTCATGATTAGATGTTAGGGTTGCCCCCTCAACTGCCCTGGAAGAAGGTGAGGAGAAGGATCTTGCTGAGACTGGTGAGTCTCCCAGCTTTCTTGCCTCATCGTCGGTATTGTTTACATTTACAATCAGGTGCAACCAGGAAGCCTGCAAAGGTAATCCCAAATGGTGAGTTTATTTCTCTTTATGTCAGGCAATTACTGACTGTCTTATTACAGTCTCCACTCATTTCATTACCATCCCGTTTGCTTATCCCCTTGTACTGGAGTTCCAGGACATCGATGCCACATCCTTGATCTCAAGCAGCTTGCCTCCCACCCCTGCCGTCATCCAACACCCCCTCCCTCAAGATGCCACTCAGTTCGCTGGAGGCAGTCAGGTGATACTTGAGCTTTCTTCCTTTTTGGTATTGTAATGCTAATCTCAATGTACATCTTTCTCCAGACAGTCCAGCAGCTTGTGACCCAGGTCCAGGCACCCAACGAAGTCATCAACAAACAACGCATTGAGATTGAGCGCCTTCAAGCAGATCTCCAAAGGCCGTCGAGATTGGTGGACATGCGCTTCAGAGGCATCCCCATTACCACCGCGAAACAGATTCAGACCATTGTTGATCCTCTGAAGATCAGTTTGGAGGCACGCCTGAACATTGTCGAAGACTTCTGCACCCCTGCGGACGTGGCGATGGAGACCTGATTCTTCTCTGGGTTTGGAGGGGTTGTCGCTTGCCGGGGATGGACTATTTTTGTTGTTGTTGATCAATTTGCTGGACTTTCTTTTCTCTCCTTGTTCCGGTTCTTGTTTTTCTTTTCTTTCGTACTCTGTGCCTATGTTTTACCATCTTGTAGACTATGCTGTATGCTCATACCTATGCAATATGACCCATGACCCATGCACCTTGGATGATCGATCATATCAAAGCCTTGAAGTCAACTTCCTGATGATAAGACCACTTGTCAATATTATCAAGAAATTTATATGGCTCATCGTTGGTTTATCAATGGCACAACAAACCCTTTGCCGTTGATATGTGTTGAAGACAACGCCCCAATTTGAACTGGCCAGACACGATTAACCGAGCCCCTCCACTGACTCCATATCATTGGCACTGCTTATCCCAAGTCATACATCATGTGGAATGTGCTACATTATCAAACCAATGTCTGTTGATACCAAGTCTAGCGGTACCTGCGATTCGCTGAGATACCACACTGACTCGCCGAATACTGATTATCTATGACAGAAGGCTTGTTCACCTCACAAAGGCTGTGAAATGCAATCAATCATGTGGAATGTGCTAAGTTATGAAACGAAGTCCATGGATACCTAGTCTAGTGGTACCTGCATTTCGCTGAGATGTAACACTGACTCGCTGAATAATGATTATTCATCACAGACTGATTGTTCACCTCACAAACATTGTGAAACCCAGTACCACTCTGAAACCTATTTTTCACCATTCAACTGTGACTTGCTGAAGGATCACATTGCATGACTGAGCTCTTGTTGACCCCACAAAGCCCTCTGGTTCTATATAAGCCATAACTGGCACAGCGGTGCCACCAAACATTCTGCAGGAACCATTTGGCTAACCAGCAGCCAGCATGTTACTAACCCACCATCGGCCAACACATTACCATCCAGCATCAGTTGACAGGTTACTAACCCAATGTTTCATCGTCAGCCAGTGAGCTATCATTGAACAATACAATACCTACCCAATCCCATTTAATAGCTGCCTGGAAACTATATACTTACTCGTCGGTCAATGGGTTACTAACCCAGAGCCCCTCATCGGCTGCTCCTTTAACAACCTGCTTCCTGACATCGGCCGACAGGTTACCATCCAGTGTCGGTTGACAGGTTACTAACCCAATGTTTCATAGTCGGCTGGTGAGCTACCATCGAACAATATGATACCTACCCAATCCCATTTAATAGCTGCCTGGAAACTATATACTTACTTGTCGGTCAATACTGTACCATTTCGACCAAAGCGGCAGTCACATGTCACAGAAGATTTTCGCCTGCAATTGCAATAATATTTTCTCGATTTTTCAGATTTTCTGGGCTCCCAGAAAGTGGCAAATTTTCCAAAATCACACCGCTTTGGTTGAAATGGTACAGTAGGTTACTAACCCAGAGCCCCTCATCGGCCGCTCCTTTAGCACCCAGCTACCTGACATCGGCTGACACGTTACCATCTACTGTCGGCCGACGGGTTACCAACCACTGTCAGCCGATGTCGGTTGACTTGTTAACATTGGGTATTATGTTCGTTGGGTGACAGGTTATCATAGGGTTTTTTGGCTGAATGGGCTGGGGGTGCTCTTTCGGCTATTGGACAGATGATGTAAGATACTTAAATAGGGAAGTGATCATCAGAGGGTGAAACAAATTGAAAAAATCAGACAAATGCCAAATAAAATTCATTAGGGTAGGGGAGCACTTTGGGGTTGTTTGGCTGATGATGTAATGTGCCCAAATAGAAAAGTGATCATCAGAGGGCCAAATAACACACTGTTTAGCTATTTTTTTTCTGTACTAATGCACCAGCTGAAGGGACAAAACACCTACAATAATGCACCAGCCGACCCTGGCCGACGTGGCATCAGCCCCTGTAATATCATGTCGGCCACCATAGTATAGTAATGCAGCGGCCGAATTGGAGTATGCAGGACATCATACTGTGGGCCGATTTCGGAGTGTGAGGGATAGGATGGGGTCAGCCGATGGGGGGGATAGTAAGCAGTTGGCCAGTGTGGGGGATGTACGGGTTAACTTTGGGGTGGCCGATGAGTGGGTCATTGGTCGGTATCAGGTCAAGGGTGAGAGGGTGGGTGGGGTTAATGATGTGTCGGCCATGTAGTGTTATATGATGAGTGACTCTAGGCACCCATTGGGATGGCATTGTGGTGAATCCCAAGTGTGGGGTCAGAGACTATGTAATTGGGGTGGACTATGGTACATTTAGGCAAGTGGGATATGGGGTGATCTGTTGGGCAACCTCAGGATTGTGTTGGGGTGATTTCCAAGTGTAGGGTGAGGTACTCTGGGTGTCATCGGGGTGCAATACAGTACACATAGACATGTTGGATATGAGATAATTGGAGGTTGGGGTGTCATAGGGAGCCATCAGGACGACATAGGGACAGCATGGGACATCTGTTGGGTGACCTCAGGCACCTATTGGGATGGTGTCAGAGTGATTTCCAAGTGTGGGGTCAGGTGCTCTGGGTGTCATCGGGGTGCAACATGCTACACATAGACATGTTGGATATGAGACAAATGGAGGTTGGGGTGTCATAGGGAGCCATCGGGACAACATAGGGACAGCATGGGATCATCTGTTGGGCGACCTCAGGCACCTATCAGGATGGTGTCAGAGTGATTTCCGAGTGTGGGGTCAGGTGCTCTGGGTGTCATCGGGGTGCAACATGCTACACATAGACATGTTGGATATGAGATAACCGGAGGTTGGGCTATCATAGACAGCCATCAGGAGGACATAGGGACGGTATAGGATCATCTGTTAGGTGACATCAGGCACTCATCAGGATGGCATCCATTGGTATGGTCTTAGGGTAATTTCCAAGCCTCCTATTGGGTGTGGCAGTAGAGTACACATGAGCATAGTGGATATGTGTTAGCTGTGTATTGGGGTGTAATAGGGACAGATAACTGTGGGTCGGGGTGTCATAAGGAGCCATCAGGACATCATTGGAACATTATGAGGTGATCTGTTCGGCTACCTCAAGCACCCATCAGGATGGTCTCAGGGTGGTTTCCATGTATGGGATTAAGTATTATGGGTGTCATTGGGGTGCAATATCATGGGTCATAAAAAGCCATTGGGACGACCTTGAGACCTTATGAGGTGATCTGTTGAGTGACCTCAGACAACCATCAGGATGGGGTTGGGGTGATTTCCAAGACTAGGGTTAGGTACATTAGGTGTTATGGGGTCCAATAGGGTACACATAGACAAAGCGGATAGGGATTAACTGCGTGTTGGGGAGCCATAAGGCGCCATTGGGACGACATAGAGACCTAGTGAAGCTGTCTGGCAACCCAAGGGCTCTTCCTGGGATAGTTTCCTGCACTATTGGAGCAACCGGGGATTGATTAGCATAACCCTAACCTAGCCCAAATCGGGATGATGCATTTGTGCGTCATGGCATCGGTCTAGCTGTTTGCATTGAAATGTGTTACGGTCAGTGTTCAGGATACGAAATGATGTCAACACTGTCATTTCAGGTGCACATGCACAGTATGGGAAGGTAAAGAGTCCCAGTCTAACTGTCCATGCCAACCAACAGGAAGCAGGCTCTTTATCTTCGCCAATATTCTCGGCTCCCTCTTCATCATCACCTGTAAGATATTCCAGCTCCCCCATCACCCATCTGTTGATTTTGAATAGATCGCCCAACCTATCCCAGTTGAATTGACTTGGTTCAACTGAGGACCCAATTAACCTTCCCAACCGCATTTCACAATATGCTCTATTGAACTGCATAGTCTATGGTCAGCACCAAAGCGATATGGGGTGAAGATAATAGTTACCTGCAAGTCAACAGCTTCGGAGAGCCAATCTCCATATTCTTCCAATGTACAGAGAGTCGGAGATTTGAGCAGCAAGGCTTGTCCTAGTGAATCAAGGCCTGTGTACTCAGCGATTAACATGGCTTGTGTGTCAAATATGAGAGAAGACATTGTGGTTAGGATGAGAATAATGTTGGATGTGTGACTTGGGGTTAGGATTGGCTGCTTAGGCAGGGTGCGAAGCATTGATGAATTTGGCCAAAACTTAATACATGACGATCTAATACTGCTTATATAAAAATTCTCACTCGGCAGGGATATCACGAGTTCCACCTCCCACCAGCCTTGGCATTGCCTCTGGGTCAGATACTGGTGCAAGTGTTGGGATTGTTGGCATCCCAAGCAGAGATCGGTGGCATTGCATGGCTTGATACAGAAACTCCAAAGTGCCAAGTGATTGAAGATACCAGGCAACAAGGAGACGTGTGTGATCCTGTTGACGCATCAGGAGGTCTCACAGCACCTGGGTTCTGTGGTAACTTTGCAAGTCAGGCCAGGAGCTCTGAGGGACACTTGGGACTTGTAGAAACCACATGGGAGGAGGAAAGCTTGGATCCCCATGGGAACAATGTATGAGCACTTGAGACAATGTCATCAAGACGTGTATGTTCCAGAGACTGATATTGCATTGACATAAACGGTCAGAATGATTGCAAGACGGCGTAAAATGGACTCACAATGAAAGAAGCGCTGACTGGCGGCTCTAAGATCAACTTGGACTTGGTGTAAAATGTAAGCCCTGTCTGATGATAAAGGTAAGCAACGTGACTCTGATGTGAGGTATGGACCTCCCCGCAAGGTGAGATCACTGACAAAGGCCTTTGCACCAGCAGGGACATCATCCTCCAGATACCACTCTCTCTGATCCCTGAAAGGCTTGCCACCAGCCTCGTCAACCCCAGAAAAACTCAGAGAGCCAAACAATGCAGTCCAATCCAGGGGAGTATCTCTAGTCCCAGAAATCCCGATGGGAGGATAGAAGAAGGTGTAGATCAAAGATAGGCATGGCAATAGTTCATGCTTCACCGCCCAGCCTTGATACCCTCGCACCAAATTGCATTCCCGACTGCCTGCAGGGGGGAGATCATTAGTAACCAAACAAGTTATGGACTACAGGTGCTTACCAATTCAGTGCGCATACCGAGCCCCCACCCATCCCTCATTGGTATGTCAGAGCAGCCCTTTGGATATGTGGAAATGTAAGAGCCAAGAGCATAGATGAGGCGAATTGTGAGGCGGTTGAAGTATTGTTCCAGCATTGATGGAGCGGTTTCCGAGGTGATGCAGGCGTGGTCATCATTTACCAGCACATTCAATAAAGCCAGGAGTCATTCCTCAGCAGTCACCACTTGGCTGGCTCGTGAAGCATCCATGAGGTTGTTAGGAGAGAGGACAAAACATGTGTTCGCTGTGTGGAGGAGCCGTTTTGGCAGAGTTACAGGACAATTAGCTAATTTGGCAAGTCAACCCCAGGAGAGGGATTGGTCATGTGCGAAGATGTGGGGTCGGGAAACGTCACCAATCCGCTGCAAATCCGAGTCTCCTGAGGGAATCAGTGGCTTCAGCTTGTCGTCGGAAGGTGTCGGGACCAAATGCAGGGGAATGAGTTGGCGAACTTCTTCCATAACGCGATCAAGGCAGGAATGGTCTGGATTCTTCCAGGACGAAGTCAACATCACTATTAGTAGAATGGGAGAGGGCTCATACTGGTTTGGATTGCAAGTCATCAATGCCTGTATCTACGCCGAGGAGTGTCTTCTTGAAAGGAAATGTATATGATGCAGAGGATCTGTTGAGATCTGGGAAACTGGTGATTTCCATCCATTGAACTGACCTCTCCTGGTACAAATTAGGTCATGACAAGAGTGAAAAGTGAAATAGCTCACCGTTAAACCAACCCAATTGAGAAAAGATTCAACGCCAGCATTGAGATTGGGAGCTTCATACCATTGTGGAAGATCGAGGAATGGATTTGTCTCCAAGTGACACCACAGGTGGAAGGAGGTGATGTGCTCATAGAGCGGCTTCCAATCGCTCTGGATTGTTGACAGTTGGCCCCATCGCACATCTGGGAAGAAGTAGGAAAACAAGTGATAGAATATGGGATGGATAGGCTTTTCGACGAGGTTGGCATTCACTGCTTCTCGCCAAACAATGTTTCCCAGAGTCTTGAGATGGATTCAGTGTTAGCAATACCAACACCGAGAAGAGTGTAACTCACCAATTCTGCTCTCATGCCGAGGATCCAGGAGCGAGCAACTTCGGGTGGTAATATACCGCTGGGATATGCAGCCACATATGCAGCCACTGCATGCTGCAGTCTGATTGCCAGAGTGTCAAAAAATTGGGAAACATGGGTGCTGTAGTGAATTGCAAGAGAGCACGTTTCTTCTGGAGATGAGGAAAGAGAATGCAAGCGAGTCAAGCAAATATGAAGCTCTTTGTTACATCGTTGCTGAGGACGATTGAGAGGGTCATAATGCAACATGCTGCAGAGTGGCAAAGAGTGGGGGAGTAGGGCAAAAGATGCGGTTGAGCAACTGCCATATGCCTCAAGCACAAAGTTATTTCATTCTCCAATAAGAGCCACACCAATGGTGTCACCAATGTATATTCAAACTCTAAAGATCAACATGTTACAGGAAGAACTAACTATCTTCAGAGTCTGATCCCAATCCCGAGTGGCTTTCGCCTGATGAGTCAGTGGAATCCTGGTCACCAAGATCCTCTTCAGGTTGGTTCACATGAAAAGAGTTGATATCCGGAGGGGGATGAAGGATGAATATATTCACAAATTCAGTGGAAGCTGTGGTGGCAAACCTCTTCCACATTTCCCTTTGTCAATTTGCGTAACACCAATGACCCAAGTTGTTCAGACTTGCCTCCGCACGAGCTTGGCATTCTTCCACCCTATGATTGAAGTAATTTGGGACCCATTCCATCTCATGGATAACAATGGTGAGTTCTTCTTGCCACCGATCCCGCATGGCCTTCGCTCTCAGCCAATGCACTCTAAGGACTGATGGAATGCTGTGAACAAAAATTTGGAATTGACGGGAGTACACTTACAATCCTTCAGATGTCTCCCTTCTTCCTCAGAGCTGCCCATACCCCAGATCCATGGCAAAGTTGCATTCCGCACTTTGCGCTGTTTGGGATCGTCCACAATCCCTGTGTTCACCTGACAGTCTTTTTTGTCCAAAATGCGATATTTCTTCAAGAGATCGGGATCTGCCCCCAGCCGTACCATCACCTTCCTACACTGGGAATAAATCCGAGCATGCTTCTGGACGAGGGCCTCCTGTTGAGTGATCTTGTCCCAGGTCCAAGTCTTCTTTGACTGGCTTTTATAGTGGCGAACATATTTTTGGAAGATGTAAGACTTGTTGCTGAGGGCGATGTGGGGTACTCAGGGTTCGTATGTTCTGAGTGAGGGGTAGTTGTTCGTCTTCAATGGAAATCGAAGAATGGGAGGGATCAGTGTTTTGGGATGCGGGAATGTGTAGGACAGACTTTGTAAGGTCCGGAATTGATGTGTCCAGTAATCGGAACACAAAAGGAAACTCAACTCAACACAGTGATAGTGGAGGAGTAATCCCAAGGGGAGGGTGTGCTATGGCAAGTACTTGTGCAGGTGTCCGGAACGTCGGGAATCGAGTCAGACTACTCGGAAATCTAAGGATACAATATGACGAAACTAACTGTAAGATGTGTGACAAAAACAAACTAAAACAATAGGAAAACGAAGAAATCAAATCGAAACAGACTGAAACTAATATGTCAGGATAGAAACGAAAGGAAAACACTAATCAGAACGAAATAAGATTGGAATGAATCGAAAAGAAAGCATCGAGATAGAACGTGAAGGTCGGGAAACATCAACACAAGTTGAAAGTAAGAAAGATCAGAAATCCCAAAGGTAAAGAAGTCCAAAGCCCAAGACAGCTCAGGACGAGAGAGATCATGAAAGATTGTTATTGGGAAAGTAGCTACAGACAGGTTTTTATACCCAAGTACATGAGGTAGCTACGGAATAGGAAAGGATAAAGGGAATAGTGAATTCAGGACAACATGAGTGTGATTCAAGTGAGAGAGTGCACAACAAAAGAGAGGGACAGGTCAGAAGTCAAGTAACTGAGGTAAAACATACTGAGTATTCCTCGGAAGCGAGTGAAGTCCTATTGGAGGTGTATCAGACCGAAAGAGGAAGTACACAGAAGCCTCGGGATGAGCAGTATCTATAGTAGTTAATCTCGGAAACCTAAAGCAAGTATCTTCCTGATTGAGGACTCAGTCCAAGAGCACAGACATGAGGTGGAGAAGTCGATAAGCGATGGGTGTGGAGAGTGATGTAAGTGTTTTGTAAATCCCGGAGTATTGGATCATTGGAACGTGTTGTGGCAGTGTATTGGGGACTTGGATCATCGAGATAAATCGGAATTCCCGATACTGAATGACGTGGAGGCGAGATGGTGAACAACTAGTCTTGAGTCAAATTCCGATGTTCCGGACTCCTATGAATGCTTGCATCGGGTGCATCGTAATCGTATCGTCGGGTCGAATACAGTCCTAATCGTAGATCATCGGAATTCCCGATACTGAGCGACGTGGAGGCGAATTGGAGGACATCTGGTCTCAGGAGGAATCTCAGAGTTGGAGTGGATAGGAAAATCCGACATCATCCGGAATACGATCGAATCGTTAGGAGAATTGGGCGCGCCTTCGGACATTTGGATATTTCCGAGTTCGGAATGACGAGGGAGCGAATTACTGAGAGTCGAGTCGAGTTTGAGATGGGACTGAGTGCTGTGTGGTTGTCAGGAGTGAGGGAATGGGATGTCGGGTCCAAAATTGTATGAAACTGGTGAGTTCAACTCAATCTGAAGAGAGGGGATGCTGCATACTTGATTCGATGGAGTTACGGTCAAAACAGTATAACGGTGTGATTCCGTTATTAGGCGGATTGGGTTCCCCACATTGGCGAGGACTTCTGACACTCCTGGGATTTGTGGTTGGGATCCGAAGTCAATGGAGGAGGTCATCGTCTGACTGGATGGGAGACCCTCTGCAGTCTCAGTGATCGGATCGGATGTGATCACCGGAGCGTTACTGAAACAGCCATGATTCAGTTCCCAACGCATCCTACAATCCATGCCCATATCTATATTAAGAAGTTTCTTCCAGTTACTGTCATTCATGTGGACATCCAGAGTTTCAGCCTGGTGATTGTTCCCCATGGCATGGCAGCTGGATGCAATCCAGTTTAGATTGGCCCACAAGGTCTCAATGACCTCTCCATCAACTTGACTGGCCCCTGGCATGTAATTTGGTGAATAGTGAGGGGTGCACAAGTCTTGGTGGCCATGAATGTGAAACAGACTGATCCCGAACATAAGCCAAAGTCCCTTTGTGAGGGGTAGATACTTTCGGTTTCTTGCAATTCGTCAAAGAAGGTTGATTGCCCACTGGCAGGTGATGTCATAGAGGCCCATTACCCTTGACAGCCCATCCACACCACCCATGGTTTGCAAGAGGGCTTGACAAAAGGCATAGTCCATGTTCATTTGTCTGATCAGTTAGATCAGCACAGCAGATGGTTTTGAAACAATGGGGAATATACCTCTCTCCCTTTTGAAAGTTGACGCATGAATGAGGGCAAAAGCAACTGTGTCTAGCACATGCTGCCGCACTGATACCGGTGACTTGCAGATTTTTGGAACCCATGTTGCCTTGTGTAACCGCCCAGTGATTGTGACAAGTACTGCACTGATGACGTCGGCATTGGTGTTATAGGTGGTGTTGGTGTTGGTGTTGGTGTCCGTGTCCATGTCCATGTTGGTTTCGGTTCAGGCATTGGTGTCGGGATTGGGTCGATGTCGGTGTGATGTTACCACAAATATGGAAGGTAATGTGAAGATGGATGCACCTGTTTATCCTCAACAGATATCCTGATTGACTCTTGGTATGGTTTGTTGGCAACCATGAAGCCTCCTCCATTGGCTAATGGCACATCTGTGTACTTTCATACTGTTTGTTCCACCTTCATGTTACCATCTAGGTTCACCATCTGTGTATACAGGTACCCTCTCCTGCACTCTGTGAGATGGTTGAATTGCCTATAGAAATAGCTCAACTCTCACCATTTCTTGTCATCCTTCCAGTGTGGAGGAAGGTTGATTCCTGGTTGGGGGCATGCCGCACACCATAGGGCGAGATCCCCTGGCTTTATCTCCCAGTGGGGACCATGACCAAACCTATTCCATTTGCAAGCTTTGAGGTGTCGCCATTGCCGATTAATACGCATAAACTCTCGGTATCAGTTCTACAATGACAGGGATCATTAGTGTAGATGGCAAACTCCCAAATGATACAGACCTTGACAAGATGAGGAAATGCCAGTCTTGTTGACCTTTAAATTGTCTGGTAATATTCCCAGGCATTGCTTTTACATTCCAGGTTGTGGACGTGATAATTGTCAAGGACCCAGAATGTGAATCCCGTCCTCGGACGCTTCACACTGCCAGGATAAATCCTCATTTTCAACAACTGCTGGAACTCCACCGGTTTGTCAGCACAACTGCAGAAGTGAACAACCAGTTCATGGGCTCCCAATAGGTCGACAAGGGTCATATTCCTCCTGCACCCCTTCATGGGGGGTAGGCTGCTATGACTGGAGTCCGATAACACCATGTTGACCTCGTTGATCGTTTCCCACTCCTCCTCATCCTCCTCCTCATCAGATTCATAAGCATCATCCCCTCCCTTCCCTTTCCCTTCATTTGTGTCTGATCCTAATCCCTCAAGCTTGGCCGCATTTGAAGGACAAACCTTTCCCCCATGGCCTAGGTGGAGTCCAACACCAACTTTTGCCACAGCCATGCAGGTGCAAAGTGGTCACCCTTCCAATGCTCCACTCAGTGAAATGGAGTCTGGTCATGCTTTTCCTGACAACAACCAATGCAGTACAGAGGATGTGCAAAGCAATCAAGGCATCTCCATGTCCCCTCTTTCTCACAGAAGGCACAATCCCTCAGGTGGGGTGGGCCTTTGCTCTCGAGGAGGGTGTGTAGAAATTTGGGGATATGTTCTTTCCACTTGCACATCATATCATTGAGACTCTGAATTTGATTGAATATCAGGTGAAGGTGTTGAGAAAAATTCCATGGGAATGAACACACCTTCCTGGTCTTCAGCAGCAACTCAGGCAAAGGGTCGAGATTAATGTTACCAAAGTCAGGTCAGCTGAACCCTCGGTCCCACTGCTCTGATGGAGTTCCATGATGCGACCTCGATGGAGTCTGGGTGCTAGTAGTCTCTGCTGCAACGGGATGATTGATTTTTTTGTATACAGTCCTCCCCTTCTTCTTGACGGGGATGTAGATTTTCAGGGGGACGTCTTCACCGAACTTGAGACATTTGGACATAACTTGATATGTTGACAGTGTATGTCCAGCAAAGAAATTGAACGGCTGTTCTGTGGGCCTGTGCCGAACCATAACCCTACTTGTACATACAGGAACTCCATTGACCAGCCATAAGCACTCCTACCTAGACAACCTCCTTAGAATGCAAGTAGTGACGGATGGACATCAGGCTATCCATCATCACATCAAACCTCTGACCCACACTGTGGCACATGAAGAACGCATAGCAGACTCTCTCTCCAACACACTTTGAAACCCCGTGTCTCAGAATATGCCCACTCATCGCAGTCAACGTTCCAGGAGGATCGGTCAGTCAGATTCTGACCCCTGGCACCTCCATCTCTGCACCATCATATTTCCCCACCAAAGCGAGCAGGTCATACCATCCATACCAGCAATTGGGATCCCTGTGGAGGGGAGTTTTCCGGTTCGCAATCACCAAACACCCTGTATATACCAAAACCCACAATTTGGTGGCTTGTTCGTGTCCCTGCTGGTCACATATGGCTTGTCGAGCTTGGAGTCCATAGTAATACAGTGAGGGATGGATGATGTGAAGAATAGCATTCATGATTGCGGCAGTTTCCAACGTCTCCCGAAGCCACTTTGATATTCCACCCAGTCGGCCCCGATCTTGCATCACGGTAGAGACATGGAGCTTGCTGTCCAGAGTCTGTGTGGCTTGATTTGCATATGATGAACTGCTTGGAATGGACAACTTACTGAATGACCCAGGGCAAACCAAGCAGGACTCAGGTTCACGACACCTGGCCAGATGTGAGGGCATACGGATAAGGGCTTGAAGTACTCCTTCTGTTGTCTCCAACTGCAATGGGAGGTACTCCTCAAATGGATCAAACTCAATCCTAGCTGATGATTGAGATGGCGAGTTGAAAGGAACAAGTCATGCTTGCAGCGACATCGTCAGGACAATATTGAATACCAGTCACAAGAATACAAAACTCACCTGTTGCTCTGCTTGGAGCAGGGATTACAGGTGCCAAAATAAGATCAGACCGTTCTGGTCCACAACGATACAGGGTGTGGTCTGGATGGGGAGATCTCTGGTGAACAGAGGTTTGAAGAGTATGTCCAAGTTTGCCTCTTTCTGTTCATTCATCCCATTATTCTTGACACCGACATCACAAGAGTATTCATGGGCACTCCAAGGAACCTGGACTACTATTGTGTGAGAGCACGCATGATAAGATGACTTTGAAGACTTACTGGGATGAGTGTATGCCTCGTACAGAACATCTGCCATCCATTCACACTCACTGACTAGTCCAGAGCTCAACGGTGGCAGAACTTCGTCGGTTTCGACCAATATCAGGTATTGTCTCAGGTTGCATACCTGGACCCCCCCTATTTTGTTATATTTCCACACATTCCATGTCTCCCTCATACCCTACTTCCGCTTGTTTTCCCATCGCTCTGATTAGTCGTATGAACCCTCTGTACCATTGTGTTTATAGGTGTCACTCTCAGTGTTTCGGTCTGCTCTATCATTGTTGTCCTTTTTGCCGCTTCTGTAATGCCTATTGATACTTTCGGATTGACCTTCTGGAAGACCCTTAGAAGCCTAAAAGTGTCAGTATTTGAAGGAAATTGGGAATAATGTGGTGGGCAGATAGTCCCTTGGCGATAGCTCTCCATTTATTTTCTCAAGGGTTGTTTTCCCACCCAAAACATGTCTGGAAAAAATCCAGGTCCTTCAAAGAGACCATTAGGACCAATCTACCACTTCAGAATTCCTTAGGAAATGAC
>KL197709.1:392124-406078 GCA_000697665.1 Jaapia argillacea MUCL 33604 | reverse complement strand
ATTGCAATGAGTGCCAAGTCCTGTAGCATCACTACAGCCAGGCCATCTAGGACCTGCTGGGACTATGCAGACCTGACCCTAGGGAATGTCCAAAATGAACAATGGTCATGTGACCAGGCCAGCCACCCAACTGAGTAAATCATCAAAAACACCCCATAGAAATGTCAGAAAATCACCGAAAATTCGGAATAAAATTAGATTTGGGTATACTAGGGCTAGAGGCTGTTTGGTACTATTTGTTAGGTCACATGGCCTTCCTAAAATGGTAAGTTGATCAATACAGCCCACAAAAATACAGGAAAAATCAGGAAAAATCGGAATAAATTCTATTAAGGCAGAGTAGGGGGTGGGGGCACTTGGGTACTGTTTTGTGGGTCACATGATCTTTCTAAAATAGGAAACTAATCAATACAGCCTGGAAAAATCCGAAAAAATCTAGAAAAATCAGAATAAAATGCTGCTATCTAGACCAATACTATGACTGTGTGAATGATGATATAATATCCCCATTTGGCAAATCTTTTGATATATACTCAAAAAAATCAGGAAAAATCATAGAAAATATACCCATGTTGCTGTGGTGTCACATGACTGGTATACTATACCTAAAATAGAAATTTTCACAACTAATATCAAATGGGTTGAAAGCGACAATATGTAGTGGGTACCATACAGAATATTACCAAATTTGGAAATTTTGATGTGCTGGTCTCAATGAGTAGCTTGAACCTAGAGCTATCCAGATCTATCACCGTATCACTTGTAGTATCACTGGTTGTGCTGCTATAGGGCAAACAAAGTTGAAAAGTGTCATGTTTGAAAATCATTTTGCATTTTGCCAGAGGTACGGTGGCTGGAATTAGGTAAGAGTACTCATTCTGGGGTCCTCTAGATAGGGTCTACAATTCTAGATACTCATATCAATATTCCCACAATATTTCTTTTCCACTACAGAATATTATCAAATTTGGAAAATTTGACATGTTGGTCTCAATGAGTAGCTTGAACCTAGGGCTATCCAGATCTATCACAATATCACTTGTAGTATGATTCACTGTGCTGCTATCAGCCAAACAAAGTTGAAAAGTGTCGTGTTTGAAAATCATTTTGCATTTTGCCAGAGGTACAGTGGCTGGAATTAGGTGAGAGTACCCATTCTGGGGTCCTCTGGATGGGGTCTACAATCCTAGATACTCACATCAACATTCCCACAATATTATTTTCCCACCGAAAATATTCTCGAAAGATGGAAATTGGTCATTTCATTGAGGCCTGAACACACCAGTGGTGTGGAACAGCCCAGACTTAATCCTCAGAACCCAGACCCCAATCCTAGATACTCACACTGGTCATTTTGATAGGTTTGCATTTACCAAAAATGAACTGTTGACCCCAGATTTGAGATTTGCCAGGTACTCAATGGGGGCAGAATGGACAGGAAATTCATTCTAGACATCTCTCATCTAGGTTGATGACTTGGCTACTTCCACCAATTCACTGATTCATCCACCATCTCAGTTGGGATTGTCTAGGGATTCCTTGCACCACAAGAAGCAATCTATATGAATGACATTTAGTCTACTTGAAAATGATTCAGTTCTTTTGAGGGAGATTCAGTCCTTTTTAGTGAGATTCAGTCCATTGCAGTGAGATTCAGTCCTTTTGAGGTGGATTCAGTACTTTTGAGTGAGGTTCTGAGTACCTGATAATGTATTGATCTTTCAGACATGCTGAGTTCTATGTAGATGGCTTTTGAACTTTGTATATTGCTTGTGGAGATGGTGAAGAGAGCTGAAGAGAGCTGAAATTCACTCAAGAGAACTGTGAGAGTAAACTGGTTGTTAACCAATCTTAGATCAAAAGGTGGTAAAAACTTGTGTTTACAGTCAACTCAAGCAAGCTGCATCAGGAAAACCGGTTCTGGCCGGGAATTGATCACATAGCCTTTTTTAGAAATACCTTGTTTTTCCGCATTACCTCTAGACTCAAAGAAGCCCCTAGAGAACAGGTGTTTTCACAGGCCACTCTAATATAGTGTTTGATGCCCAAATAGAAGGTGCTTCTAGTCTCAGGAACTATTTAAGAATCCCCAAGGTTCAGATGTTCTCAAATGTACTTTTTCTATCTCTACAAGACTCTCATAGAGCTAGAGTACAACTTCTGAAAAAATCAGAGAGTAGCATCTACCAGATAGTCTGATAAGAATATACAGAGGTCCAGTTATTTACCAAGAATGAGTTACAGTCATCTAAAACCGTGTCTGAACGCCAGCTGCTCATAACAGGGTCTTTAGCTACTGCAAGCCTACCATATTTTGGGGCTAGCTGACAGCTCTGGCGTATATCAAAAACCAGCACCACACCTCCTTGGTGTGTTCCATCAGCTCTAAGAGGAGAACAGTGGAGTCAGTGGTGGACTTGAGTTTTGTATACCATTCCACATACGCCAAAGATCCCTTGGGCCAATTGGAGGGGCTGGGTACAGATATGGCTTTGGAATGATCCCAGATGGTGTTAGGAAGCTTGCATATGCAATGTACACGCCCAATCCTAGTACCTGTATAGACACCTTGAATAAAATAATAGAAAACAAGATATAATCTCACCTTCAACTCCAGTAGACTCAGTGTTATTGTCAACAACAATAACAGCTGTGTCAAAGCAGGATGGCTTCCCCTTAATAGAAGGAGTGGCCTTAATAGTATCTCGCTCCTGCTTTTGATCGTCAAGTGAGGTTGGAGAAAATTTGATGTGATGAAAGATGTCTAATTTTTGAAAGGGAATAGTGTAACGGGCCGGGCCAATAGATTCAAGGTTCACCAGGTATTTCTTCAAATCTCTGGTGAAGGCAGGCGCTGAGTGAAGGGTTTCAATTTATCCAAGGGGCAGTTTGCAGAGTGGGGGCGCTTGGTCAAGGTGATAGGACACCCAGCCTTATTGTTCAACAAGGGAGGTTGAGAGCGCATCTCCTTTCTCTCTCTCCAAGAGATGTAGCTCTCGAAAGATGCGATCTTCTCCTGGTGTGTTACCCATTGGATCATCTGGGGGTGCTCATCTTTCCTGTTGGTTGCTCTCCATGCTTCCTCAGCAAGATCAATGTGAAGGCGTTCAAACATCTCTGTGTTGTAGTTGTCGGTGGTACCGTATAAGCATATGGCGTTAATGTAATGGAGGAGAGAATGGAATTTAGGAATATTGAAGTCCTTCCTGATGCCCATCTTGATGAAGATGGCACGGTTCTGTTGAAAGGTATTGAGGGTGTCTTGCATGTATCCCAAAGTAGTGTTGTTGTGAGTGGTGTTCTGAGCCTGGTAGATAAAGTCTAGGAGGGAACGGCAGGCGACAATGGCAGAGTTAGGGATCTTGCCAGCTAAACACACCAGCAAGATGCACGCCATATCCTTCCATTCTCCTCCAGAAATTTGAGATAGAGCAGAGATGCCATTCTTGAAGTGGCGGGTTACATATGCAGGCGGAAGGTGGTGTATACATTGGTCCAACTCATCCTTGCCCAATGCAAGTTGGCACCAAGAGACCAGGTGTTTGAACATGCCCTGATAGAGCTGGTGTAGAACATCAGGGTGTGACGGGCAGGGATCGACCTGCTTCGCCACTATGGGAGGAGCTGGTGTCGTCAGATGAGCTGGCGAGCCTAGAGCCCTGGCACAGAGGTGTGAAGACCTCAGATGCCTTGTAGGTAGCCTGTAGTTGTTACGCATGTATGAATGTGTTTCCGAGCCCGCAGCTATCTGCAGTCTTGGAATGAACGACCACAAAGCACACACGCCTGTGCGTATGCCCTAAGTGGGGAGGATCAGGACCTGGTTGCGATCTGATTGAGGGAAGTCTCGCTACTCAGCCCTCTCTAGGAGGCCGAGTCTCGAGGATGGCTAGTAAAGAGAAGAGAGTCCACTTCATGCAGTCGGCACTCTCTCAGAGGAGGCCGATTGTGAATAGACAGTAATAGTTGAATTCTAAAAGAGTAGCTACATGAATACATGAAGCAATTCAAACTCCAACTAGCTTATTCCCACACTCAATACAGAGTGATACTAGAGAGTAATCCCCAGTAAACACCTGTTACATAGCCCCCCACTCTCAAGCATCCACTCTGTAGTAGCCCCCCATTCCCTTGGGTCAAAACCACTGGCATACCCCTAAAAGCCCTTTGCAATATAGTCCAGTTGAAAAGTTATGGGTGGATTAGTAGGAGGGTAAGGGTTAGAATTTGTGAGTTGTATTAGGAGGAGGGCAAGTATTTGTGCAGGTATGTTGATTATGATGAAGATGGGATCTAGATGAAAGAATGATATGGGATGGAAATCTTTCTGAAGAGTCATCAACGAAGCTTCGGTGTCAGATTGAGCATAGGTAACTCGAGGAGAGGAAGTGGTCCTAGGGGGCTTCCCTATTCAGAGTGCTAGTGACTGTTCTGGATAGATACAACAAAACTATGAAGGTAGCATTGGGCACAATGTGTTCGGACTTCTTTCATGCCTCTCAAGACAGAATTGAGGAACATCCTAGTAAACATGGGAGATGACATTGTCATTGATAGAACCTTGTTGCCAACAAAAGATTGGGTGACTGATGGGGATGGTGATCTCGCAACCACCTCAGTGGTTCACTTGAGGCAAGGTCTTTGGATGCCCATGGAGAAAGCGAGCACCAGAGGGTCAATGATTGGATTTGGCAATGATTCAATGCACCCTAGTTCCCAGGAGGACGAGGGAATTTGTGCATCGGGTGTGAAATCCATGGCCAGTCTCGTTGATAGTATCCATTGTGAGTGAGTGAAGCTTCAGACCTTAGCAGGAAGGCACTGGTAGAGGGTTTACAAGTAGTTGTTGGCAAGAGAATCTCAGTGCTGACAGCAGTGTGATGTCTTGGGGTGATTCTTTCATGAGCTGTCTCCAAGGTTTGGAAATGAAGTCAGAGATAAAGTCGTGTGCTCTGGAGCTGGAAGCAGAGAGTTCAATGATTGTGAACACAAGGCCCACAGCTGATTGCATGTGCATAGAGAGCCATTAACTCCTCAGAAGAGGTAGGGATCCCAGTAGGTAACCAACAATTGCCACACACACAATGTGTGTCTCCAGGGCTGAGCTCTCACAACCCACAGAAGATGGCAACTGTAAGGCACACATGCCTTTGTATACACCCTGCATTCAATAGGGGAGACGGGACTAGCTTATTGGGATCTTCCAATGCAGGTTCCATTGAGGAAGGCTCAAGAGATTGGCATTGTAGAGTTGTCGAGAAGGCCATCCGAAAGAGGAGAGTGTTTGCTAAATTCAGACATTGCTCTTGCAGTGCGACCTTTGCACCGTGACAAGAGGCGACAGCAAGATGGTTAAATCTGGCTGCCAATATATCCCTCAGAGACCAGACTTGTGTGCGTAGATGAGGAGTTACTGGTTGGAGCAATATTGTCGACGACTTCACAGATCTTGGCAATCCTGAATTGCAACACAAGACACAAGTAGAGAGATATATAGTATGAGAGAGTTGAATATAAGACACCAAATTTGTGATGCATGCCTGTCAGTCCTTTGGCACAAATTCTGTCACCGTTGGCCTGGGCAGAGGACATCGAGGAGTGAAATAGAACAATGTTCTTGTAGACAGGGACGATGTGACAAGATGGAGTACTTGATACACATTAGTCTTATCCAAATGTGTCTCTGACTGAGTACCACCGAGGCCTACAGTAGTGCCCGCAGTGACCATTAGGCCTGAGAAGTACCGGATGTGGTAAGATAATTGATACGGGCCTGGGAGTATAGTTGCACTGGTGCATTGTGAGCAGGAACCAGAGATAATGAATGACACCATCAAAGCCATACTGGATTCTGATGGCTGTAACCATCTACTGAGTGGTTGTTCAAACCATCTGTTGACAATTCTCAGATCTTCTGCCGATCCTCCAATTCACCCATGTTGTTGTAAACTGAAGACCCCATCACCAAGACTGAGATTTGAGTGTGTAGGAGAGGTTGGCAGAGGCAAGTGATCAAGACCATTGTGTCGTTCACAATGGAGGATGATAGAGCACCAGGAGTGCTGGCTCTAGAGCCTGCTGTAGCCTGTAAACACTTGTCGCTAGGCATGATACCTGTATGAGGAGCTGAACATGCCTTTGCTACTGAAGGCAACTCTGCACTGAACACCCCACTTAGATGTGATGTGCTGTTCGATTGTTGGGAAAGACGAAACGAGGCGCAATCGAGTAAGCCATCGCAGACGTGTGTTCCCCAGATCAAAGGCAATACTGTGACTCGCGAGCTTGTAGGAGGATGGCAGAGTAGGTGTAAGGGTTTCAGTGTGATACCGGTAGTATTTAGAGCAAGCCAAGATATCAATAACAAGATTGTCGAACGAATTGATTGACAGCTGTTTGCATAGCAGGTAGTAGAAACATTGTTGCACTGCATGCAGCACATAGACTTGAAGGCTATGTAAACTTGGGGGATACGGATACGAGTCCCAGTAGGTAACCACCAGCTGTTACACACACTGAGTGTGTCTCTGGAGAAGCGCTTTCGCAACTCGCAGGAGAGAACAGCTGGTAGGCACACACACCTGTGTGTATGTCCTACATCAGAAGGGATTGAGCATGAAACTTGAAGAGACAGATGAAAGTGATTGATAGTTCAGAAGGGAAGCGACAGTAGAGCTTTGCTGGCCAGCAGAGAGTCAGTGACTGAGATTTTGGGTCTAAGCACGTGGGGTGGAGAGCACCAAGTTGGGGGTGAACCTGAAGGAGACCCTGTTGTTCGAGCCTGAGGAGACCCTGCATGGATAGTGGGTCTTCGAGTGGTCGTCAATGAGAGAATCTCAGTGTCAATGATACTTGTTTCCAGGGATGATTCTTCTGCATGCTGGCTTTGATCTGCAGAAGACGAGGTAGAGCTGTGCAAGAAGTGTAGCATCAATTGGACCACCTTGGGTTCACTGGGTCGAAGTAGCTGGATATCACCATGCTGGATGTCAAGGAGCTCGCCACACCAGATGTAGAGATTTGTGTGAATCTTGCAATAGGAGATGAACTTCAAATAATCCTGATATATTTGATCTGATGATTGAAAGTCTGGCACTGGATGTTCAAGAGCATTCCAAGACATCTGTAACAAGGTCAGCAGGGGCAGGTCATACGCGTCTGCCTGGTCGATCGAAATATCGTCCCACTGCTTACAGATCTTCACTTGATTCTGTGGAAGCTGGAAAGGATCATATTTTGACCGCTTCTGATAGAGTCTCATGCTGGAATCTATTGGATACGGCTCGTGATTTGCGAGGAGGAATCTCCTTTTTGCCAACCTCGGAACTTGCTCCCCAGGTTTGAGTAACTGCATAGAGATAGCTGGGTTGAGCTCTCATCGCACGAGGTCCTGACAGTCGTCTACAGGGGGAAGCTGACTGTCTTGGAGACCAGGGTATGACATTTGAGGATGGTGGAAATTCGAATATATTGGCAGACAGAGACAGTGATCCAGTATCCGAAGTAGCCATCTGTTGGTGGGGATACAAGTCTGAGTGGAATGCAGGTGTTACCGGCGAGCGAGAGGAGGGACCATCCCTGGAGAACATGGTTCGCGGTTTCTTGTGTCGAATGCACAATAAGCTACGGTAACTATACCGGTTACCTTCTGTATTGAAATCCAGGGACTGAGCATTTCTCTTCCCTCCCCAAGAGTGCAATAGTTCTCCTTCATGCAGCTCTGCCTCACATGTACTCATAGATAGCTCATCCACAGAAGGTTGTAGAGTTGAGTCTGTAGGAGGCTTGGTGCTTGTTGATTGGCATTGAAGTGTTCTTGCAGCGATAGGACGACACGAATCAACAGAGATGCAAGCCCAATCACCACCAGGTTCAGGGTTCAGGACCGGACTTGAGGGCAGACACCATTTGCTGCCTGATGAAAGCAAGACAAAATTGAGTGAAGTACTGGTAGCTGAAGAAGATGCTGTGGCCTGTGACTGAGCCTCACTGTCATTGCAAGATTGGGTGACCAAGTACAATGATGATCTCGCAACTGAAGGGGTAATTCACGGCCTGGGGCATGACTTTGGAAGGAGCTCACAGGGAGTGAACATGGAAAGGTCATTGACAGGAGGTGGTGTTGACCTGACACTTCCCTCAGCATGAGAGGAGGGCATATCCCACGAACGGTTTTGCCGAATCCACGGAGAACTTCGACAGCCATACCAGTCCTTAGCCTGGGCAGAACTGACACAATTGGAGACTATGGTCGTGGGTGTACTGGTTTTCACATCCTCATGCACAGTTTCTCCACTTCCCATAGCCTCAGGTGACCTCAATAATCCTATCGAGTCCTGCTGAGTATTCGATGAAGCCTGAGAAGTTCCTTGGGCACAGCAAAAACGAGATTCTTGATAGCCACCAGGTTCCGTTTGAATGACAGTAGGAAGGCTTTGCATTTGAGGGTAGGGTGCCAGTGATAGCGACGGTGCCTTGTTATTCACATCAGAAACTGCTGTATTCGAGGATTTGCTCATAGCTGGCCGCTTCTGAGCACACGAAGGTGAGCCCAGATGAGATGTAGATGACGAGGAACTTGATAGGATTGCAAGGAAGGCTGGGACGTCGACATCAAAATCCACAAATAGCAAGTCTGCAGCATCTTGGATAGTGAAGGTTAACCGAGACCAAGAGAACTTCAGGTTGAGCTCATATCACACACTGAGGTGACAGAGTTCATGGAAATTGTCCCACTGGGTGCATAGCCTTGCAGAATTATCGAGAAATGACTTAAACTTCAAATAATCCTGATGTTTCCGAGTCGCAAACTGAGTATCTTCAGCGAGCCGTCTGAGAGCTTTGATAATTCCCTTTGCATACAGGGTTGCCATCTCATCCCTACTGGTAAGGACATGAGTAACTACGACCTTGACCTGTTGTTGTAGCCCACAAATGGCTTCGCGATAACACTCAAGGAGCCTTGTATGGAACGAGAGAAAGAGGTTGTGAACACCCATCCAGGCAGTGTCCAACCACCCACGAGAAGTACCTCTCGCAAGCGTCCTCAGAAATACTCCATCACAATCAAGATTGTCCTCATGCGAGATGGCCTCTGTGATGGTTCAGAAGGTTTGGAATACACTGACCAATCATCTGTGCAGGCTGGGCAAGAGGGCCCAGTACACATGATAGTCCTGGGATACCCCCATAGCCCCCCAAGAAAAGAGATCCTCCTTTCGCAAGATCTCTGTTCCCATAATTCACTCCAATAACTCTTGATTCTTTGATGTCCATTGCTTGTAGGCTTCGAGAATGTCTGACGCGGCCAGGAACAGTAGATGAATGGGTACTTGAGGCATGGAAGGTGAATGATTGTCAAGATGTTGGTGAACGAAGAGATTAAACGGCGGTGGCAACGGAGTAAACAGTTGAAGCCCAAGCATAGGCGGAAGGCAACGTTGAGGAGCTTAGATAGCTCATAGGCACACAAGGTTGTTGACCAGAGGTACTTGACAAATTGGGCCTGAATGATTATGCAGATGGGTCGATCAGCTCAGAATCAGCAAGAACAGAAATGGGGGTATTGGAGTGGTAACACAGTGGGTAGTGAATGGGGATTTTGATGGCAAAGAGGAGTGATAGCAGCGAAAGGGCAAATGCGATGGCGTCGAGACTGGCGACCACTGGATTCACTGAGCGTGAACTGAACCACCGAACACTTATTCAGAATCCAGAGAGGTGGCTGGTGAGGTGTATCAAAGGCGCAAACACGAGAGCACGTAGGATGCGAGTACAATGGCGCCAAACTTATTGAATTGGTGTTGTTTGTTTGACTGACTAGCAACAGATAGGGTTCTTGGGCGAATGTGAGGCATTGTCGTTCATGATCGTGATGGAATTTGACTGTGGAGATTCACAAGCCAGACCCGAGCACAATGCAAACCCTGTATTCAGGCCTAGGAAGTCCCAACTGATGACTCAAAATAAGAGGTGAGTGAGGCATGAAGTTCAATAACCGACCCAGACGGTTGGGGCTTATGTGAGTAGCAGGTGTGAAACGTTCAAGACTGCGAGGGAGCAGACAGGTGTTAGATCACCCTGAGTCGTACGCTGCGGAAAGAATGGGCCAGGGTGGTGAAGCTATAAGTCCAGATACAACCCAGGATTTTGAAGGTTCTGGTAGCTGTGATTCAATATCCTGAGAGTGCCAGAAGACGAGGATCACTAAATGAAACTTCAATTACTAGGGAGGATCTGGTTCCAACACTTGTTGTGAGGTGCTGAAGAGCTAACACACCACAGAGGTGTCAACAGTTGTCAAGCCTAGGAAGACTCAACCAACAGCAGGGAAGTGAGGTGATCGAAGAGCGAGAGTCGATATCGATTGGGTCAAATATTCCAGTGTGTTGAGGCAATGCACAGGATTTATGGAATATGCAAAGCACAGGGAAGAAGGGTGATGTTGAGAGGTGATTCACCAAGGTTGCCAAGAAGGGATCGTTCTAATCAGACTTGTAGTCGCCCTTTGCTCTTGCTTAGCGAGTGAAGAGTATACTAATCACAAAGTTGCCGATGAGAGGGCTACTGATATCAGACAACAGGGAGCAACTGGACGAACGTTCGACAGCAAATGGATTGATGGTGAGTGGGCAAATCAGTAGACAGGCGAACCCCGAGGAGTTGAGAGTGTGATCAACGATGAGATATATAGGTGTGAGAAGTCAATAGTGAGACCAGATCGGCTGACGCAGACAATCGCACAGGAGGGACAGCGAGCAGAGTAAGTGCAATGTTACAAGCCAAAGTTGACAGTGGTGAGACGGAATCTCAGAACGGCGGCGTTTGCGGTGATCCCCATCAAGATAGGAATACCAGTAGGGTGCGGAATCGACAGTGAGCACAGCTACCAGGTGACTTCGAAAGAGGTAAAGGCCACACAAAAGGATTGCAAAGCGGGGGCACCTGACAAACGGGTAGGAGGGCAAGCGAACGAGTGAGTGTTGGTGGGGATTATGGAATTCCAAAGGTAGCTGTGAGGTAGAGACCAAGAGATGATCTACAAGGAGAGCCAACAAAGCTCACTTGGTCGTAACAGGGTGAGGGAGGATTTCCGGCCCATAGAACTCGACGAGACCATGCGAGAACCTGGGTTTGAGACTAGGGTAGAGCAGAGTGTAGGACAATCGAAATGAGAAATTGTTTGATAAATCCAAATGAACACAGTCTTCGGTGTCTGTGTGAGGTAGAGTGCTAGGCCAATGATTCAAGAGGGATGTGTGGTCGTTGAATAGAGAACCTTGTAGGTAGGGGAGAGCCAAAGGTTTGAGGCTGAGGATAGAGGTTTAGTCTTGATTGATTTAAGAGCTCGTTGTTGGCTGGCCAGGTTAAATGATGAGTCCTCCCAGTGTCCACCTTTGTGACGGGCAGGGATCGACCTGCTTCGCCACTATGGGAGGAGCTGGTGTTGTCAGATGAGCTGGCGAGCCTAGAGCCCTGGCACAGAGGTGTGAAGACCTCAGATGCCTCATAGGTAGCCCGTAGTCATTACGCACGTATGAACGTGTTTCCGAGCCTGCAGCTGTCTGCAGTCTCAGAATGAACGACCACAAAGCGCACATGCCTGTGTGTATGCCCTAAGTGGGGAGGATCAGGACCTGGTCGCGATCCAATTGAGGGAAGTCTCACTACTCAGCCCTCTCTAGGAGGCTGAGTCTCGAGGATGGCTAGTAAAGAGAAGAGAGCCCACTTCACGCAGTCAGCACTCTCTTAGAGGAGGCCGATTGTGAATAGGCAGTAATAGTTGAATTCTAAAAGAGTAGCTACACGAATACATGAAGCAATTCAAACTCTGACTAGCTTATTCCCACACTCAATACAGAGTGATACTAGAGAGTAATCCCCAGTAAACACCTGTTACACAGGGGTCATAGAGCGATGAATGTCGGCATATGGAAATCCTTCCCAAAAGGGCTTGTGGACACAACCCGAAACATCCTGGGCCATGCAAGCTTTGGAAAACTCATTTTTGGTGGACGTGGAATGTTGGGCGGAATGGAAGATGTTCAATGTCCAATCGGGGGTCCTGGGCGCACCAGCTGAGGGGTTTTCCAAATCACGATTAGGGCGTTGACATTTAGGACAAGTTCCATTCTTGGAACACGTCACTAAGCACTGCTCTGGGTAGTCAGTGACATAGGATGCCAACACCGGGAACACTCTTCTGACCTTCCCATCACCACAAACCATCTCCGCACCCAACCTCCCTGCCTCCTTAAGTGGCTCCAGTATGGTCCTCCACTACATCTTTCCCTTCTTCTCCTCCTTCGATAGGTTAGAACCACCAATTTTGTTGGCAGAGAGATATCTGAGCAATACTGTGCCATGCTCAGAGGGTTTTCGCCATATGGATTTGGGAAGATTGCTGACAGTAAGATAGACTGGATAAGCTGCTTTGGAACCAGAGAATTGAGTGAGTTGAGTTTTGTCGGTGGAGATAATAATGGGTGCCAAGGTGGCACCTTCCGGAAGTATACTCTAGGAATGTAGGTGTCAGAAAAACCAATATGTCATCAAGCATCTAATTAAGCTCACCTGGATTGCAGTCCACCAACGCCCAGTCCACATCTCATAATAGATACATGTTTCCTTTGTAGAATCCGTGAAGGAACGTATGGGGGCGTAACACATATGCTCTGCATGGGCTGGGTTGGCAAATAGGCTACTGATGAGTTGGATAATGTCCCGATATTGAACCAGATGTCTTTCCCCAGAGTATCCTCAAAGCTTTATGGTGCGTTGACGCCAGGGAGAGCGCTCAGGAACTGAATCAACAATTTTGTGTAATGCTCTTGTATTATTGAAAGATAACGCTAGGCTTTCTACAACCTGAGAGGTTGGACTTAGTTTGACTTACTGAGATTGAACGGATGGAAAGACTTACTCCTGGAATGGCCAGCAGTCTATCAAAGGCGCCATGGCCAGGTGATTCCTTCAACGCCCACTGAGCTACCCTCCAATCCATCTCTGATGCAAAGGGATGGAAAGGATTGTCTCCCCCTCCATCAACTGCATCTCCCATCTCAAAGTCTCCATCGCCACCCACATGTTCATCACGTATCTCATCCCTAAACCTCCTATGCCACTTCTCATACAGCCCTCTATCCACCCTGATAACCCTCCCTGCTGTGGGATGATCCACACTCACCCTGGTGTCTTCTACGTCCTCCTGAAAATGCCCAACTGGCCTGGAAGGCCCTGCCTCTGGCTTAGACTGACTCTCTCTCAACATCTCTTCATCTACCCCATCAGCTCCATATCCTCCCCCATCACTACCTTCCCAGCCATTCCATCTATCCCCCAAATCATCTCCACCCCCCATTCCTTCCCCCTCAAGTCCCAACTCTCTCTCACCACCCTCTAAGCTCCTTCCAGACCCTTCAAAACCCCAGTCATCTAAAGTCTCACCCAACATCTCCTCCTCCCTCCCATTCTCCTCCTCCACTTCCCTATTCTTTCCTTTCCTGTACCATGCACACTTCTTGGCCTGAGATAGATGAGAATGCATACCTCCAACAGTTTTGAATAGCTTCAAGCATGCTGGGCAGATGGCAGCTCCATGAAAGAGTGGTTGAGGCATTTAGAGATGTATGAGATTGTAGACAGGTCTGAAAGAAGAAAGCACTGAAGTATCCAGATCCTAGACAGTGTAAATTGAGAGATGGAATTGTGAAGCGTTGGAACGAGAGGCGTTGGCGCTGAAAGCCAGGGAGAAAGCAGCGAGAGCATTCGGTGTTAGAAGGCAAACGTTCAACATTAAAACTGGAGCGTTCAACATGAAAACTTGAACGTTCAGCGTTAAAACTCGGGTGTTCAATGTTAAAACTCGGGCGTTCAACGTTTGGAGTGCGCGCCTTCAATATCTGGACTTGTAGAAATGGCGCGCGTGCCCGGAAATGAACGTTCCGAGTTTCCG
>KL197709.1:361158-386205 GCA_000697665.1 Jaapia argillacea MUCL 33604 | reverse complement strand
ATGATTTTTCCTGATTTTTTTGAGTATATATCAAAAGATTTGCCAAATGGGGATATTATATCATCATTCACACAGTCATAGTATCGGTCTAGATAGCAGCATTTTATTCCGATTTTTCTAGATTTTCTCGGATTTTTCCAGGCTGTATTGATTAGTTTCCTATTTTAGAAAGATCATGTGACCCACAAAACAGTACCCAAGTGCCCCCACCCCCTACTCTGCCTGAATAGAATTTATTCCGATTTTTCCTGATTTTTCCTGTATTTTTGTGGGCTGTATTGATCAACTTACCATTTTAGGAAGGCCATGTGACCTAACAAATAGTACCAAACAGCCTCTAGCCCTAGTATACCCAAACCTAATTTTATTCCGAATTTTCGGTGATTTTCTGACATTTTTATGGGGTGTTTTTGATGATTTACTCATTTGAGTGGCTGGCCTGGTCACATGACCATTGTTCATTTTGGACATTCTCTCAGGTCAGGTCTGCATGGTCCCAGCAGGTCCTAGATGGCCTGGCTGTACTGATGCTACAGGACTTGGCACTTATTAGAGCGTATTTGCAACTGATGAAAATGCTACTTCCTTAGTGAAATTAGATAAGCTGATTGGTGAAGTGGAGTGCTCCACTTCACCTACACACAATGGAAGTGAGACCGAAACCAACACACGTGTTAGAGCCATCCCAAATCTCATGGAAGATGGACTCAGAGAGCGAGCTCAGTTGCTACTAGCTAGCCTGCCCCTCCTCTCTGGTATCCCTGACCTCCCTCCATTCTTGCAGCCCACGACTTTACCCCTGATCATAGCATCAGGCAACTCCCCTTCACCGTGTGAAACATTCAAGCTCTACACCACTGAGAATTGACCTCCAGAGTGTGCAAGGCCAGAGCAAGGTGGTCAAAGGATAACAGAGCTATGGGTATGGTCTCTGAAAGACCGAGACTGTGCTTGGAGATTTCAGTAAGGTCCAATCATCTTCTCCTGATATCCTGGGCTCAAGTTTCCTCATCTCAAAGCTACACAGCCTCAGAGATTTTTCAGATGGTAGAAGTGCTTGATATACCAGACAAATTTGTTACGGCTTCAAGATACTCGTTTCCAGGCTTCGAAGCCTTCTGCCTCCTTTGCGCTCACTTCTGAACTCCCAGAGATTTGTTCTCCCTCTGCATGCTCTACGACCACTCTCAGTCCTCGATTTTGGAGTGTGTAAATGAACTTGTTCAGTATCTTGATGACTGATGGGAGCATCTTCTCGGCTGTGACTCCAAACACCTCCTCCATCCTGCTCAGCTGGAACGATATGCTGATGCAATCCATAATCGAGGTGCCCTGTTGAAGACCATATTTGCATTCATCAACTGTACCATCTGCTGTATATGTCGCCCAACCTGGTGGCAACATCAGGCTTACAGCGGCCACAAGAAATTCCACGCTCTCAAGTATCAAGCCCTGATGCTCCCAAATGGGATCATCAGGCATTTGTATGGGCCAATGGAGGGTCGAAGGAATGATGCGTTCATGTTAACGGAAAGTGGTTTGATGGAAGCCTTGGCTGAGTTCGCAAAGTGGGAGGATGTCCCTGATGATGGGCCACCTGAGGAGAGGTATTTTCAGGTCTTTGGTGACCCTGCATATGGTATTGGAAATCATCTGGTTAGCCCTTTTGCCAGTGCTGGAGGGAGATCGGCGGAAGAGCAGGAGTGGAATGCTTGAATGTCGGCAGTTCGGATTGAAGTTGAGCATGGCTTTGGAATTGTTTCCAACACCTGGCCATTCTTGAATGCAGGGTGGAAGATGCAATTGTACCACTCTTCTGTTGGCAGGTACTATCGTGTGGGTGTTCTGCTAACGAATACACTCAATTGTCTTCATCCCAACCAGGTTGCACAATATTTCGATTGCCAGCCTCCTGATCTTCAGGATTACTTTCATGAGGACACATAGATTACAATACACTATGTAGAAAAGTAGGGTACAAACAGCATACAGGCTATGTAAGATACAGTATATCACAGAAATAGGATACAAATAAGATACAGGCTATGGGATTGAGAAGGATTCCTGGTAACCTTACACATTGCTCTTCTCCAACCAGCTCATGAAGCGATCCTGAAAGTTAGCAGTCCTTTCGAGGCTGGAGGAGTAAACATTAGTACCCTTCCAAACCTCCTTGATGAGATGAGACTGGAATGCTCGACGTTCCTCCCACTTGCTCTGTAAAAACTGAGCAACATCAAAATCCAATCCACAGCTGACACACTTCGACGAACAAGATGAAGACACCTTATTGGTGTCATCGTCATCAGCCTCAGACGCCTTCTGAGCCCTCTTCTGATCCTTCGATCCTCTGGCACCTAATGGTTTTGATTTCTTCCCAGTGTCAGCAGGTGGTGCGTTTGTAGTTCAGGGATCAGTATTTTCGTCCGCAGGGACAACAGTGGTTGCATTGGTAGTGACGGGCTTCACAGTGGAATGTTTGGATGTTGAGTCATCTACTTGGCGGGCAGTGGTATTCGAGGACTGGACGGCAGTCGTAGTGGCAGCGGCATTGGCATCGCGAAGGGTACCTTTATGTTCTGAGAGGGTGCGGCTAGACGAGGAGTCGAGGGTCAACATACCGTCTCCCACGTACTTGACATCCGAGCTGTCACCACTGGAGGATGGGGTGGGGGACCGGTCGCAGGCTTGAACTGTCCAAAGAGAGGGGTTGCGAATGGCCTCACCTCCCTTTCGATCCAGTTCAGCTTTCTGAAGTCATGAATTAGATAGATATTCAGGACTAAAAAGACTGAACTTACAAGGTGGAGCTTTTCTCACTCTTTGTCAGTCTTGTCCTTGTATTTCTTCTTATCAGAGGCTAGCTGATTGATGAGGGCTGAGATGGTTATACCTGCAGACCCCTTGAGGCACTCCCTAATGGCCATGGGGCATTTGGCCTCATCCTATAGCAAAGTGATGAGCTACGAAGGACAAACCATTGAAGGATGGGGTACATACATCATGCCACTGCAGCAGTGACTCTAGCTTGTTCCGAAACACAGCAGTGCTGTGCTGGAGACCAAGCTCCCTCAACTTATCTGCCATCTTATTCCATGTCACAGTCACTTCTCCTCGTTTCGATGAGTAGACATTCATATCATTGGCAACACGTGCCAACTGAACAAGATCTGCTGCCGAGAAAGGCTTCCGACTGGTGGAGATGCTCTCTTGACCCATGGACGCGCTCACAGGAGCTGGAGGATGGGCACCTGAGAGAGCAGGTTCCACTACCTTTCCGGCAACAGGTGGAGTCGACGAGTATGTGGTCGGACCACTTGGGTGGGAGGAGGCTGGTGAGGCTTCGGGTTGTTGTTGTGGGGGAACAGAAACCGGCCTGCATATGGTATGCTCTTGTGGAAGTTGATACTGGCCAGGTGGAGGGGGGTGGTAGTAGTAGCCATCAGGGGGGTGATAAGGATAACCGTTCATGTTGTGCAAGACTGATAGAAAATGTAGGGTGTGCAACAGCGCCAGACCCATCGTGTGTCATGTTTTAAATGGATGGGTAGGAAATGATGGAAGCCCTGCCCCAATACATGGTGGGGTCAGAGCCAAATGGTGACCTCACATGTTGCAGAAGTTGCAGAGTCAGATATGGTTGTGGAAACTTGCAACACTCAGAAGGTCTCACAACGGTCCACCAGGGAGTCTTGGTGAAATGGGACCTGTGGCATAGTGAAGAAAATATCGGTTGCAAATACACTCTATTGCAATACATTTGCTGGGGGTAGTTGCAAACACCTCCTTGTTATTTGCTGGGATAATTGCAATTTTATTACAACACAGGCTGCTGTGTGAAGTCAGCATTGCACTCGTAAATTATGGGTTTGTATGTCTACAAGCACATGTCTGAGAGACAATGAGGATGAAATGTGATAGAACTGACATCTTGCCAGCAGAATTCACAATGAAAAGCACTTAGGAGTGGGTATACATTCAAAACACGAATCTACGTCCACCATTTCATGTGTGATCTCCTGAACGCTGCCTTCCTCATCCTACCACCAACACCATGTTCATATGTGCCCATGGTGCTCCCTCCACAATGCTCCTCAGCTGGGGATCCACATAGTTACGTTCTATATGAATATTGTTCACCTGTGTGCCTGTGTAGGGCATAATGTATCAATGCCCATCCCCTAGAACAATCACCCCATGGAAATTGCAGATTAGTATCTATCTTCCTCAACAATTGATTCAATACTATGCACTATCCCCATTGCCCTTTTCTCTACTCTGCCTTCCATCATATATGATTGTTAACAATTTGTGTCAAAGCGGTTTTCCACACAATTGCACAACCTTTTCCTCAAGGGCATTGCAAGTTGAAACATGTGATGCAAGTCCTCAGCACTCCTACCTTGCTTAGCAATGCTTGTTCTTCCCCCAACAAATTGCATAAGTTTCTCTCTCGCATACTCTGTCACTCCCTCTAACTACTGGCCCTTCGGTTCAATCGCCTGGTATACCAAGGAAAAAACAGTCTCAAAAGCCTCGACACAATGTCCACCATACAGATTATATTCTGACGGAGGATGATGTTGGTGTCATCCAACTTTACACATTGACATGTACAAAGTTGCAGAGAAACACAAGAAGGTGTCAATACTTGCTGATGCCATGGAGGAACTGACGGCAACCCTCAATGGTCTCGCTGAGCTGACTGAAGATGAACGAGATGATGTCATTTGGGTGAGCCATCTCAAACCTTTATGTCCTCAACACCAGAATCTCTGACGCTGGATAGGCTGTTCATGGTTACATTTTCCAGGAATGCCCTGCTAGCATAGAGGAGATTATGGGCACATTTCTCAGGGAATGGAGCCTGAAAATGGTTGTGGAATATGAGTGTCGGGGGGAGATTCAGGATCACATCACAAAGATTGTTGGTCCCGGTGTGAAGCGCAACTCCCCCGAGTCATTCAAGCACTACCAGACTGTTGTCAGTGCTATAATGAACAAGCTATCCAACATGGAGCACAAGGTATATTCTGCCAAAGCTCAAAAATGGAATGAACTTGGAGCACTGCCCATTGTGAAATCTAAGTAAGCTGAGTGTTATACATCATCGTGATCAACCGTCACTAACTCCATGTAGAACTGCTGCCAAGAAGTCATGAAAGATCATGACCACTTTTGACAACTGTTGCCAACACAAGTTGGGCATGGAGGTCCTGATTTTGTATGGATATAGAACTCCGGAAGGGAATGTGGAAGTGTTTGTGTACGTGCCAATAATACCATCAGCTAACAGTTGCAAGATATACTAATGGAGCCCAGTACCAAGACCGACAGCAATATACCGTTCAGCAAGATGTTCCCGAAGTTCCTCAGCGAAAATTGTAAACTGTTCTGTGACTATTGTAATATCACCATCAGTAAGCTATTCCAGTCCTCATTGCTAACCCACTGACGTCGATTCTGGAAGACAGTAACCTCAATTTAATTCCGGCTGGTGCTGAAGGGAGGAATAAGAAATGCCCCAAGGATTTACAGCTCCAATATGAAGTTGCCTACAAGTCAGGGAAGGTTGGCAGTTGTGATGCGAGACTATTTGAATGCAGTATATGGTGAGGATGGCGTACCTCCTTTCCAGATTCTCAACTAATATTGCCCTGGGTAGCTATGGCGACTGGAGTGGAGGGTGACAAAGTCCCTTGGTCTCTTGTATCTAAGAACCCCAAAGCATACATCGATAAGCATTTCCTGCCCAACAGTGGCATACTATGTGATCCATCTCACTTGCATGTAGCTAACATGCAACAGTTGCTTCGAAGAATCCAGGACGGTCCAGAGGACGACTTTGATTTCAAGATTGAGAGGAGGTTTGGTCATGAAGGAAAGCAGAAGAGAGGGACCAATAAGGGGAAGAAAACAGCGAGAAAAGGTGAAGCATCCATTCCTTTCAGTGTATGAATTTGCTGAGATTGAGCAACTCTTCAGGTCGAGAAAGAAAGAAGACAGGGGGAAAGAATCAATTGAGTAGCATGGGGAAGGGACGCACATCCTGAGGCAAGGTTCAGGATCAGGATGATGCATCAGTGTCTGATGGATCATCCAATGAGGAAGGTATGTGCCCTCCTTTGGAATGGAAATGCAATTATTCATGGGTAAGCCAGAAGCGAGACGTACCAATGCATCCGACAAGGAGGATGGTCCTCAACATCAATCTCATCCCCAAGTCACAACCGGAATGGGGAAGGGGAAGGCCAAAGGTATGCTTATGCAATTGTATATGGAGAATCATTTCACCAATTATGAGGACCGGCGAACGGACCTGCCACAAGCCCAGTCTCCAGTGGAAGGCTTGACTCCAATGAGAATGTACCCGGCCCTTCAAATCGCTGTCACATCTCAAAAAAGCAGATGTTGGTCAGGAGTCGACACCCTAGGAAGCGAGCTGGTTCTCATGGCACTGGGAATGACACAGGTAAGTGTCATTGAAACTAGACCCTCTCTGATTTCTGACAAGCTGGGAAGATTGGTCGCCTGTCTGTGTCCAGACTGTCAAGAAAAAGGTATACATTCAGAGTGAGAGCGAGGGTCAGTTTAGATCCACATGTGAGTGTTTTTACTGATACAGCCATAGACGACGGTCAAGATACACCATGGGACATGGGATGGAACCGATCCATAACTCCTGAGGTATTCACTTGAGTCACAGGCATTGGGTCGACAATTGCTTCCAAAGCTCGGAAGCCAATGGCAATAGGGTCCCAAGTTAGAAACGAGAGATCGGGAGGAGGATCGGGGTTGGGATTGGGATCATATCCTGTGGGTGATGCAGCTGCAGGTGATTCGACCATCAGAAGTTCAATGAACCTATCATAACCTCAATTGTAGATCCAGAAATTGTCTCTCACCGCTCCAAGTTGAGACAGAGTGGAATTCGCTCACTGAAACCACCATTACCAATGACCAAAGGCAGTGAAGGTGAGTCAGCATGGGGTGATTGAACGAGTTGTATATCAATGTTGGTTGTAGATAATCATCTCATCGCTGGATCATTGAGGAGAAAACAGTCTGTGGTTCCAAGCATTTCATCCTGAGATGAAGGGACAAGCGACAGTGGGTTGTTATCCCATCATGGAACCCTTTTCTTATCACCAGACGGTGTGTAGATGATCATCCCATTACTTCTTTATCCCAGGCAAAACAGCCTGCCCTTACAAAAGGAAACAAGTCATCATGAACCCCATCAATCAGTTTAATGGGTGCGATTCAGTTTTCTGTTTCACTGATTCTTTTCTTACCACCCACAGTGTCTGCGTAGAGGGCAACTGGTGGGACAGATATCGAGGAAAGCGATCCCGAGAACGGTGAGTCACCTTTTCATAGCAATGACAGAAGGATGACATTTCCTGGGGAAGAGGGTGCCCCTCTACTCAATACCATTCGAAAGATGCAAGACGATGCCGTAAGGCAATCAAAGAAAGACCTTCACAGAGATATGCAAACGAAACGAAGGAATCAGTACCTTACACAATTTGGTGATGCAAGTGAAATCCCGAAGACACCCCATAATGGGACGTCAAATAGTATGTGTTGGAGTGGTTTCATTGCCATCATCAATTAATAGAAGGTTATAGCTTCCATTGGATGGAGCACCACCCTCACATGGGGTACTGCACAAAAGAGAAGGCGTGCAGATATTGGGATGGACACCAATGCCAACGCCGATCCCGATCCCATGTCTTATCCCAACTCTGACTCTGTTCCCAACTCAGATGGTTCGTAATGTTTTTCCTCAGAGTGTCACATCCCACTGACTCAATCACAGGCCATTGATCAAAATGTCGACGCTCAAATTATGACGTTCCAGTGACGGGTAACAAGGACACTCTATTCTTGACATGTGCATTGCTGAAACAATTCTTAGTTCAAGGACCTCCAAGACATGCCAAACTTCGCAAGCAGGCAACTGTCCCTACGCCTACACGCCGTGCAAGGGGTGCCAGAGTGCAACATCTGCCTGTGACCAGAAGCCAAACTTCACTGGTTAAGCTCTCAGTGAAGGTAGGTAAATCAAGATCAGGATGACAATACTATACCTTGGATACCATCTTGTATATCCTTTCCATCTCAGTCACGTGGTCATTTCATCTGAAAAGGAGAGATTCTTCCACTGCAGAGTGGAGAGGTTGAGACAAAGGCGACAATGACTTTGGTTGGTTGGGGAAGGGTAGGTACATTATACATGACATTGTATGGAACTATACCCCACTATGAACCCTCTGTCGGTAGCCCTGAGTCACGCTCCTCCGCAGCTAGAAGAGCCGCCCTAATCAGTTCCATGGATGTCAGTCCAGTATCAAGGCATTGAGCAAGGAAGTTGGCCTCTTGTAGCTGTTGGGCTAGGGCGGCAACAAACTCATTCTGAATGGCCATCTGGTGGTGCAAGACATGGTTTGCAACAGCAGCTTGGTGACTTTGGGTTGATGTCATACCCCGGAAGATGTTGGGGTGGAACGATCCTGCCCAGGCACCTGCCGGACCGTTGGCACCCATGGTGAACGAGCTAGAGGCAGTGTTTCCCTTGATCAAAATGGTGTCAGTTTATGGGGGTGTAATAAAACATTGAGAGCACTCACATGAAGCTGATTCTGGCACTCAATGGGACTCATGCCGGCATCTAACCCTTGGAATGTGAAAACTGAATTAGCTTGATGTCAGTGACATGACGGAAAGAGAGAAGAATCGAAACTCACAGTCTCCCATACGATCATTCACCCAGGTCTCAGGGATGAATGGAGGACTGTTGAAGATTCCCCCAACTGGCAATGGTAAAAGTGGTGAATTGTTGGATGGTGGTCCAAACAAGGAGAAGCCTCCTGCTGTTGGACTGGGATGAGCAGGAGGGATTTGACCATCATGGGACGGTCCCAGGGGAGGTTGTATTTCTTTGCTGTGTGATGTTGTTGGTTTGGGAGCAGGAGGCAGCTGAGTTGATTGAACTTCATCACCATTTTCAGCCTCTTCATATGCATCGAATGCAGGTTCTGGTGACGGAACTAGGTCTGCATATGCGTCATAGGAGGAGCTTTGAGAGCTTGGAACAGCGTAGGCACTGTAAGCAAGGTTTTGAGAACTTGGATGTGACTGAGCCATATCTGCATAGGCATCAAAGGTGCCTACAGGTTCTAGAAATTAGGTACCTGATAAGGAGGGAACGGGTGATACTTACCTTTGTCGACATTCATGTGTTCCGCACTTCCTCCTATACCTGCATTGAGCACACCCATAGTTGGCAAGAATGGTCCAACTCACCACTATTGCTCATGGTCTTCTCAGATTTACAGCGGTGAGGTAATGGGAGGAGTGATCTGTGCTTATGCCTTGCGGCATTGGCCGTGTATCCCTGTGAAGTATTACCCATCTTTAGGTTTCTCACTGTGTCCACACATTGTTACCATTACCGACCATCACATTTCAATTTTCAGTGAAGTCTGCACAGTGTATCTATAAATTGTGCCTCTCTGAGCCGATTCCTCCTTGTCACTGATTACCTCTTGCTATCCAATCCCAACTCATATCTAACATCTGATACTGCTCACTATGTCTTCTGATCCTCATCGCGCAATACAATACTCAATCATTGTCACTGCAGTGAGGGTTGAGGCTGCTCTCCAAGCCCTTGGCGACAGGTCTGTCCCGCCTCTGGACTGGATTGATCTTTTCAAACAGGAGCAGGTGAGATCCTCCATATTTTCTCTCAATATTTCCTTGACCGTTTGACAGGAGCTGTGGGTGGCTGCTGCTGAGCAATTCCGCAAGCTGAAAAGGATTAACCGACGATCCCTTCCATCCTCCTTTCTCTGCAGGCGGAGCTAGCTCGTGAGACTCCCGACTTGTGTCAGGTGTCTGCACAGGATGCACGAGCATCAACGAGCCGCTGGACAAGTAAGCACAGTCTGAAACCCATCCCAGATTCATACAGGGGCAAAATCGGGGACAATCGATGGTGGGAGCCCAGTAAGTGAATTTTATTGTTTCTCACTGTGTTCATCGTCTGACTGTACTTTTCAGATCACGTTTGTTCACCCTGTGTGGAAGCCTCCAACTCCATTGAGAGCTCTGCTCCGTCCAGTAAGTTCAGATTTCTGTCTCTGTGTTGATGATTTGACTGATGAAGACACATATACCATAGCTTCCAGAACACCTGACACTCCTGTACTGACACTTCCAGTTGACAGTACTGTCCCAACGCCCAGTCCTACAATCCCTATGACATCCCACCAGGTTGATGTCATCCCAGAGCCCACCATGCTCCCTCCACCCATTCCTTCAACCATTGTCCCAGAAGTGTCAACGAGCATGACTACTCCCCAACTTCCCATTCAACCTCAGTCAGTTGCTGCCATTCCTTCTGTATCATCTCCCCCAGTCGATGCTGTCCCGGACCACATCACGCTCCCTCCACCTGTTCCATCGGCAACTGTCCCAGCTCCATCGACAAGCATGAAGCCTACTGCCCAGCCTCCCATTCAACCCAAGATAGTTGCCACCATTCCTCCTGCATATGCGCCAGTACCCAGGATAGCCCCTCCAGTGTACCACCATGATGGCCAACGATTCCATGGTCCAAAGCCACCCCCTCATCATGATGACATCCCCATCAGCAGGGTTGGTCCACCACGTCGGCACAATCCAGTGAATCCCATCAATCCCACTCATCATTCCTCTTCTGCCGCCCCCAAACCATCCAACGACGCATCCATCTCCTCCTCTAAGAAGGACAAGCATAAGGCCCACCAGCCAAGTCCGCTGGGTATGGAAGAAGAGGACCAGCTTGATGAGAGTGCCTCTCAAGCTGGCGAGGGAGACAACGATGATGATGGAGACAGCCATAGAGGAGATCCGGTGGTTGGCGAGGAGGTGGTTGGAGAAGAGGTGGAAGAGGTGGTTGGAGACGAGCCAGTTGAAGGAGAGGTGGTTGGTGATGACGAAGCAGGATCTCAGGTTGACTCAGACACTGCAGAGGACAATGACGAGAATGACAAGAAAGAGGAGGAGGAAGAGGAGGGGATGGAGGAGGGAAAGGGATCGACCTCTAAGGGTTGAAAGCATTCACACTCATATGCCATGGGTCTGGAGGGTATCTTACCCCCCACACATGTGTACAATGATTCAACCACCTGTCTCGCCACCAAATCGGCATTGTATGAGAAGGTGAGTGTTATGACATTGTCATCAACACTGTATTGTATTGACACGCCTAACCTCATAGGTTTATTCTCAATGTTGCAACACATGTCGCAAATACAACCTGCGATGTGTGATGAACAAGTCCACCAATGATGAGGAGAAGCCACCCCCACGCCAGTGTGGTAATTCCGCAAAACATAACCAGAAACCTCCCAAACTCCCTGCCTGCCTCTGGTGTCAGCAAAAATGACAGAAGTGCAAGTTTACTGGCTACCCGAATTCTCGCCCTAGAGGTCTGAGCAACCCTCTATACGTCAATCCTGCTGGTAAGGTATACCTCCCAGGTGAAGCTGGTGGGCCATTGAAGGAGGATGCTGCTGTCAGCAGTGGTGGTACAGCAAAGAGACAGAAGCATCAGGGAGTTATCCTTTCCGAAGACGAAGGAGATGCTATGGAAACATGTAAGTCCTTTCTACTCCAGATTATTATTAAAGTGACTGGCTGACTTGTATTTTCAGCCCCTCCCATGACTCTGAGTGCCAATCCCGAAGCCACCCCAACCAATGTTCGTCGTCAACCCTGCCGATCATGTAAGTTGTCAACAAGTTATTCATATGTCATATTTTCCATCTGTCTTTCCTTCAGCTACTTCTGCTGCCCCCCGTGCTACCAGGTTGTCAAGCGCTGGGAAAGGGAAGGCTGACAAAGGTAAGAGCATCCCTGTCCCAAGCACCCTTCTCTACTCACCCAATCATCTCAGCTGTGCGAATTGCTGAGACAGATCCTGTGGCAGAGGCAAGTGTGCAAGGAGCTGCTCAGTGTAAGTCACTATTACCTAACCTCGTGCTGCTACCAACTGATAGTTTTCCAGCGAACCCTCGTACTGTCCCCAGGAAGGTAATCCCAAATGGTGAGTAAAGTCTCTAGATCCATTTTTGATACATCTAATGTATCAGTTCTAGTTTCCACTCGTTGTCTTTGTGTAACACGAACTTACCCGTGCATCCCCAAGCCCATTAATGTCGATACGATTCCACACTCCCCTGTCCCATCTCCAGCTCCCACCCCTCCACCTGCAACCATACCCCTTGCGCCAGAGACAACTATCGAGGCATTGAGTACAGTAAGTAAGCCATTTGACCAGTCAGTGACCTTCCCACTGAAATGGTTTTGGTGTACATAGGAAGTTCGCCAATTGAGAACAGAACTTCGGGCTCAGCAGAAGGTAACAGACGGCATCTGTCGAGACCAGGTGGCTCTCAAAGCTCAGTTTGGCAAGATGCTCACCGACGCCGTCAATTCCATGGTTATGTCTGTCAGTCAGCCTCTCACCCTTCACCTTCAAGCCCTCAAGGAAACGGTTCTCCCTACCCAGATGGATGTTGACAATGATGCAGATGCCTGATCTGGCAACATTGAATTTCTGTCCCGTATGTTATTTGTCCCCTCCCCCCCTTCTCATACAACCATAACTATTTGTATGCCATCAGTTACAATTTTTCTAGTTCATGCCTTAGTCTAGTTAGTACTATGGACCTTCATTTTCTTTGTATGAGCATCTTATGTACCCCATGACTCTTTATGCAATATGAACCATGTCATGCCATCAGCCCACCCAGAGTGTTGATACTACCCTGATGTCTTACTCCACATCCGGTGTCTTACCCCGACCACCATTTGCTACACCGAAAACAGTGTTCTACTCTGATTCCAATGTCTTCTCCAGACACGATGATTCACCCCAACCTTGTCTGGTGTGACAAAATCAAGTCCATGCCGTTCCCACCTCTCTGGTTCTGTGTTCATTGAATTGGAGTGATCGCACCTCCACTATAATGGTATTCATATTTCATATTTGGCATTGCCTCAGTAAGGTATGTCAACCTGACTTGGCTTAAATCTGTAATGTCATATCTTTATCCCTCTAAAGCTTTCTCTGATCGTGAAAATCATGCCAATGCCGATACTGACACCAACATCCATCCTAATGCCGATACCGACACCAACATCAACGCTGACACCAACACCAACATCAACACTGACACCAACATCAACACCGACACCAACATCAACCCCGATGCCGATCTCAACCCTAATACCTAATTCTGGCACTCTTCAAGTTGCACCCATAACACGTGATCGGTTTGTTTTTTGGACTCATTTCATGCCAATGGTGTAATTGTCATTAGGATGAGAGGGGTGCCTGAGCACATGCCAATCCCGATCCTGCTCCTGGCTCTCAGTGCTCTCTACCTTATGTGCAAAACTTACCAAGCTGCCCTGGCAGGTACCTTTTTTGCACTTGAGCCATATCGGGCTTTCTTGGTCATGTCGTCTGGCTGCATACCAAAGAAATGTCGGCCCATCCGTTGCTCATTTGGATGTGGGGTAATTGTCGTGTTGTGTAAACACACAGGGTTCTGCAGAAGGTTCATTGTAGACTGTTATTGTAGAGATTCCTTCCCTGTGATTGATGTCGCTTGGCTCGTGCTACTGCAACATTTAACTACTGATTTGGCTTTATCCTGGGCTTCCTCCAATGCCTAATGAATACATCCCTAGCAACATATGAGATTGCCTGGATTGGCATGTATGATTGTCTTGTGGGATGTGTAGAATCACCAGCTGCCTGTCTGTGGACAGCTTTCTCCATTCATCGGTTGGCAGGATGGTAACTTGCATCAGCTGGACCGTATGCTGTTCCATCTGTATAAAAAATCAAATTTCACACACCAGTCACCAAATTTGCGCACATGAGCATTTTCCCTCAATTTGAACAGAACTTGAGCTCGAGTTGAAACTTCTGTTCACATGTGTAGTCTATTACTAAGTACCTGCCATGCGAGGTAACAACATGTGCAACTACCACAAAGAATAGAGAGATATACACTCCGAGACATAAGAAAGTGTGGACTTGGGAACGGAAATGAGGATGCAGAGAGTTATAGGAGGCGGATTGGAGGACGCAGTGGGAAGTTGGGGCAAAGAGAATATATGGATTTAAGATAAATGAGAGGGAAGAATCGAGGGAGTACTGGCAGCTCCCAGTAGAGTGATGGAAGGAAGGCGGACCCAGAATCACAAGCTCAGGCTCATACCTTCATGTTGGACCAGCAACTGCATCTCCACATCAGTGCCCCAAGAATACACCCAATCGATGGTGGGTACTGGGTGTAGGTAAGGAGGTAAGGTGAACAAATCGAAGTAGCGGTGTGGTGCGGCGAGATTGGCATCAAGAACAATGTGATCATAAGTGGAACTTGGGTACAAGTAAGTATATGTGAGCGATCCATGGAGGCTGTCTCAATGACGTGGCTTTCCCAGTCGGATGGGCCAAGGTTGAACGTTGAACGTTGAGAACCAGAAGTGAAGTTTGGTTTCTGAATTGGAACGAGGCGTCGAGCGGCTACCAATCCCAAACCTTCGTTATTGAATGTGACAACGCCCAGTGGGGTGCTTAAACGGCACTTTTCTTTCCTCTACACAGCTAGGGTGGAATCTACGTATCTTTCTGATAGGCTTCCAAATCCTCAATTGCCTTCTCGATGTGCTTCTTTTCCTCCTCAAACCCATCCCCCAACACAATCAGCTCCATCATAGCCTGGTGACATTCACTTGTCATCCCTGGAACCTCCATATCAAGAACAAAATTGGCAGCCTCACTCAATGGTAACGGTTTGAGAGGGTGGAGCAGCTTGCGGCCAAGGCATTTCCACCAAATGTCCTTCCACACCGCACAGCACTTGTCGTGGTCTTTGCAGCCAGTACTCTCGAATTCAATGGGTGGGGGTAGCATTGCAACAACCTTCCACTCGTCTTCAATCAACTCCTTCGTCGTTGTGAGCTTGCGGTAAGTGCGAAGTCCCATTCGATACACATCCTCATCAGTGATAGCATTCAGGCGAATTGGAATCAGTTCCTTGAACGCTGGCTCGATCCAGTTGTCCACGCGGTAAAGTCGGGAGAGCTCGAGTCTCAATGATGGATTGAGGGTCATGCTGTCGAGATGGTGGATAGCAAATTTCCACCCAGCCTCAATACCCCACCTCGTCGCAAGTTTCAAGGTATCCATGAGACGCTGGATAGAATGGGGAGGGGGGGCCCAGCTATACATGAGAGCTGTAAGTATCATCAATCATTCTGGTTTCGTGAAATTACTCACTCGTAGAAGAAAAACATCAAGTGCTCAAACTCCCGGTTCATCACCTGCTGCAGCAGGATTGGATAGTCATTGTATGAGCCCTTGGTCACTGTGAGTTGTCCCCCTGTAGGTATGGAGAACATTCCGTTGAACACCTCTGACTTTTCTGTCAGGATGCCCATGTGGATGTGGTACAGTGTTGACTCAACCTCATAGAAATCATAAGTTAGCCAAGTCTGTCTGATGAAATTGATCAGGCTTCAGAAATGTACCAAAAAGATGTGGCTTCCATCACCATAATAAAACTGTTTGTGCTGTTTGATTTCCTCCTGACACTCCATGAGGGTGGGGCAGTCGTGAGGGTCCTTATAGGATAGGAGGCAACAAGCGTCAAGTTCCTTTTCCGATTCTGGCCTGGAGTCGCATTGCGTCAACCCCTTTCATGGCTGCCATGACCAATGACCTCCCCCCTCTTCCCCCTCCTGAGCCTGGTTATCAATGGTCCCTGAATGTTCAGAGTGCTGTCCATTGACTGTTCCAGGGGTATCACAGTGCAAATCGGATTCTGCGACAGGAGGATAATGATCCTCTTAGGCTCAATTTTCATGCTGCCATTCTCCGGGACGACATGATTCCCATTCTCCGCGCCCTTGAATCCTCTGCTGCTGAGGAACAGATACCAATTCCGTGGCTCCTAACCTGCACGGAAATGATAGTAATATTGATTCTACAGTTGTGTACTGCATCAGCGGGGGCAGATGGAGAGTGCGTTGTCATAAATGTCTAACTTGATTATTGCCAATCTCACACCTTGCTCCTCAGTGAGCGTTCACGCATAGGAATTCCTCAACTGGTGAAGGTTGTCCATACAGGATGACAGGGAAGACCACGCAAGGTCATTGACCGCTTGTATTTACAAGAGGTTATGGCACCTGACCAGAACATATCAATCATGAAGATTGCATCCATTCTCAAGGTCCACCGTCATACACTGCGCAGCTATCTCAAGCTATACGGTGTACAGCGAAGCTTCTCAACGATGTCTGATGAAGATTTGGATACTCTTGTTCAGACCTACAAGCACCTCAAGCCGGAGTCTGGTGTTCGCTACCTCATTGGCTTCCTCTGTCACCACAAAATCAGAGTCCAAAAGCGACGTGTATTCTCTTCGCTTCGTTGGGTTGATGGGCTTGGCCATCTGCTCCACAAGCAGAGAACTGTCTGTCATCGTAAATACAAGTCATCGCGGCCCAACTGCCTTTGGCATCTTGATGGCCACCACAAACTGATACAGTGGGGTATTGTCATTCATGGTTCCATCGACGGCTACTGTAGGACTGTGAGTGTTTGCTATCCAAACCACCAAGTCAATCCTCAATATTTCTGAGTTGCAGGTCACAGGAATCAAAGCGAGTAACAACAATCAGGCAACGACTGTGCTTGAGGGCTTTTTGGAGGTGACAGATGAGTTTGGGGTTCCATCTAGAATGAGGGGGGATCGCGGTGGTGAGAACACTGAAGTATCCATCTGGATGATCATGTACAGAGGGCCAAACAGGGCATCATTTATGTGGGGCTCGTACATGATCTCAAGTATTCCTCAGAGCTTTGTTGATAAAAGGTCCAGGTCAACTCATAACACCCGAATCGAGCGACTATGGGTTGAAGTTGGGACACAGTTCGGTAGATCCTGGCATGCATTTTTCTTCCGCCTTGAATGTCTCCATCACTTGGATCGGAAGAACCCACATCACCTTTGGTTGCTGCATACCTTGTTCCTGGATGCCATTAATGTTGACTGTCGCTCTTTCCAACTGGAGTGGAATCTCCACCTGATTTCCGGCCCAGATACCAACGATTGAAGTCCCAGTGTAAGTATTATCAGTTCGTTTGTTATACCTTGCTGAACACCATCCATTGTTGTAGGATATGCGACTTCTCAGATGGACAGAACATGGAGTCTACATTGACGATTGTGATGGTTTACACCCAGAGACGATCCATCAGTACTATGGACATCACAGCCAAGAACGTGTTAGGCTACCACATCAATCTGGTGCTGGGCACCCAGAGGATGAGGAAGACGCAGATGAGGGAGTGGATGAGGAGTTGGATATGGAGGGTGAATTGCAGCAACAGATCGGTAACAACCAACAGCACAACATTCGACATGAGCCAATTGACGTTCTGGAGAGTAATAGCCCTTTTGAAATGGAGGAGTATCATGACGCATTCTTCAATGCACTCTCTCAGGTTCGTGATGCTGGCTTGGTTCCGGATGACTTTGGGCTTCATCCTCATGAATGGGAGGGCGGTGAGTATCCATCTTATGAGATTATTCGTTGTGGAAAGAAGGGGAGGAAGGAACTCAGGGTTTCACTTCCTCAGTTTCCTTGGAAAGATCAGGCAATTTTATGGGGACAGGGACTGGATCTTGTCAATCGTCTGCGTTGGAGGTTCGGAATGCAGGGCACTGTAACTGTAGAGTAAGCATAGTTGGATAACTAAGCAGGAACTGTACATGACCATCAGCCACTCAATACAGCCCGTAATAGGAGAAACTGAGGTCGAGACTGACAAAAAAAAACTCTCTCCCATCCTTTGACCTTCAACTCCATGGACGACCAGCTGAGTGTTCCCCTAGGTCTGTGCACCAGCATTGATAAGGATAGGGAGCCTTGTGAATGCCCCAAGTATGAGGAGAATGACACGCTCCCTCACCTTTGTCTCGAATGCGGACACAGGAGGAGTCTTCACGGAAACCGAGTCGGTCGGGGTAAATCAACTCACGTCAATAATATTCTCTTCCGCTTGCTTCTAGGGGATGTTGGCCCAGGACTGGGCAAAGGAGGTAGCAGCAAAAGGGATCCGGCATCACACCTTGTGGTGGCGAGGTGTGAGACGGAGGAGGGGAGGATGAGGGAGGCTTCCACTGGTAGCTCGAAGACAAAGGGGGTCAGTGTTTTTCATAACTGTAGGAGTTAGCTCATCAACTAACTGACCCGTAGAAAGGGAAGAGTGCAAAAGTTTCCGAAAAGCGAAAGCACGTCTCCAGGATCATTGTTATCTGTGGTGGCTTTGTGGTGTGTTGAGCTTCAGTGTTGGGAACCTAAATCATCTGACATTTGGCTTGCTAGATTGACAGCGACGACTCCGATCCTAGTGGCGAGGATGACGACAACGACAACGACAACGAGTCATCTGATGTTATACGTCTCAACGACCAAAAAGCACCTACTCCAGGTAAAATACAAGAACTCCTCGACCATGGGCTTGCAGTTCTTGACCCCGACACCAACGGTGGCGACGACGGCAAATCAAAATACTATTACTTCACCAATTGGACCCACAGCGATTTCAATGCTTGGTTTCGAAGGTTATTCCCTCGACTGTTCGAGTATTTGGATACAGTGTTGCGGGACATGGAGGGACCGAAGTGGAGGTTACTTACCAAGGACAGGGTGTATCTTGATGTCGTCATGGTCGATAAACCTTTGGTCAAGGAGTTCACTTTGCATAAAGGGAGACCATCAGCATCTGTCAAAGACAGTAAGATATACATCGGCAAGTCACCTCGACATCCTTGATGATTTCAAACTGATACATATCTTAGCGATGGCCGTTCGGATCAAAGAGCAGGTTTGGAGGTCGTGGAAGTCTGGTGGAGTGAAGAAAGGTGTGGTGGATCACCCATGAGAGCTTTGACAGTTACTCATGGTTCGGTCTGATGGGATTTTCTTCAGACAAGGGCAAAAAGCGAGCTTGGTGGGAAGATGAAGATGACTCTACAACCCAAACACTGGAACAGGGCGGTAAGTGACTGATGTCGCATTGGTACCCCATATACACTCACCCACCAAAAGCAGCTTCCTCGTCATTGGCACAGTGCGAGATGTCACCTGTGTTCCCTACAATTGCCCAGATTATCAACTCAATGGATGGTCATGGTGATGGCAACTACAGTAGTACGTCCCGAGAAACTATAGCTCTCAACAAATACCTGACATTGTCCACATAAGGCTTGTTTGGCGGTTCGTTCGATGAGCCCGCAGATATCCCTGTCGCTTCTGGATCGGGGTCCCACTTTGCACCTGGTTCTAACTCAGCTGCTAATGTTATCACCATGGCCGACACCAACGCTACTGCTGATGCCGCCACTGCCAACACAACAGCATTCGCTGTCAATGCCGCAGCCGCCACCGCCACCGCCCACACGGCCGCCAATCTTGCACCTCAAACTGATCATCCATTGATCATGGACAATGGAGGTGAACACTTGTTCATTGACCTCACTACCCCCTCCCCACCTCCGCCACCAACTCTACCACTCCCTCCCCTCGAAACTACCCCAGTGCGTCCAGCACCAAGGCGCAATGCCACATACGGCATCGAAGCTGATGAGGGCCTCGCAGGGATTCTGAACCCGTGGAAAAGGAGAAGGGTGTGATCCGTGAAGGAAAGATTGAAGAGGTGAAACAGGGAGGTGGAAATTTGAGAATGCGTCGAAGATGAAAACAGTAAAGCCTACACTCGAGTCCGCCTTGTCAGATGTGGTAAATAGGCCATCGAAAAAAATGCTTACTGCGACTGTGCCCCTCCCTGTCCACCAGAAATCCAGACGAACCATTTACTCCAGTACACCTCGAGAGACGATGTTTGTCAACGGTAAGAGTTTCTAAGGGGGCTCCAAGCTTGAAACAACGTGAGGAGGCAGTTGGGAGAGCGAGTTACAAACCTCATAGCGTGTGGAATGAATGTTGCGTGTTGGCGCCGTCGCATCTATGTACTGTAAGGTTAGACCGATGGGTCAGTTGCCTTGTAACAATACATACAAACTGCCCGAAACTTCGGGCTGCTCTCGTCGGATTTGCTTGGCCTTATCTTGACCCTCCCTTCCAAAGAGTGGCTGCGCTGACTCGTTCAGAGGCCATTCAACCTGCACAACGAGAGGAAACAAGTTCGACTTTGTGAGGCAAAATGGGTACACCCAGTTCACCCCTTTTGGTAGCTATGCAGCGCCAAAGTTGAATCATCCTTCACAGTGAGGGTATGAACAAGCTTGTCACGGTGGACAGCCAGATAGTGGTGGGGGGGTAAGGTTGAACGCGTCCATATACCAGGCCTGGACCTCTCAGGAGGCCGGCCCAAGCTTCCGCAACTCGCTCCACTTTGAAATCCCTCTTTGGTGCGAAAAAGTGATGCGTGTGCGATGCTTTGATTTTTTGTACAGATTGCACAGCATAGGACGGATAGTAACACACATTGACTGGTGGGATGGTAACACACATCGGCCGGTAGGATGGTAACACCCATCAGCCAACGGGATGGTACACACGGTCAGCCAACGTCAGGTGACTCATTACTGTAGGTGCTTTGTCCCTTCAGCTGGTGCAATACCAAAGGTGAAAATGGCTGAATGGGCTGCAAATAAATTAGAAAAAATCGGAAAAATGCCAAATAAAATTTCATTAGGGTAGGAGGGCACTTTGGGGTTGTTTGGCTGATGATGTAATGTGCCCTAATAGGAAAGTGGTCATCAAAGGGTCAAATAAATCTCGGAAATTCAGAATAAATCAGAATAAATTTATTTTCAGATGAATGGGTGGTTTCATTGTGTTTGCTCAATGACATAAGATCCCCAAATAGAAAATTCAGTCAATATAGGCCAAATAAATCCGGAAAAATCAGAATAAATAGGAATAAAATTATTCTGATATAGAGTGATGGTTGCTATGGTGGTTGCTTATGTAAGCACCCATTTTTTGTAACTTATGACTTTGTATATGCAAATAGCTCAGACATCTCAGGGGATTCTGATGAGGTAGTGTCACTTATCATCTGCCAAACAACCCCAAAGTACCACCCTACCCTAACAGAATTTTAATTCGATATATTTCAATTTATTCCTATTTATTTGACCCCCACCCTACCCTAGCAATATCTTGTAATACACCCATTTACACAATCCATTTACCATCCATTCATACAACATACTACATGCATGGCAATTACAAAGTTTGCATTCCATTCACAACTTTGTAAAATTCTCCTGTATTTATAGACTAAGGTCTACAGAGAAAACCAGTACTTTTGTACAATAGTTTACCAGGACGCCTCAACAATGAAGACAAGGCCCTGCTCAATGATGTCCCAAGCCTGAGCGACAATTTCAATGACAATGATGGATTGTGGTAGAGCGGTGAATTGGACTGCTAATTTTTTTATTGAATAGCTCTCTCCACCCCACCCTCCCCACACTTTATACCATCCTATCCCTAGGCTCCTTATCATCCACCTCCTTGTTTTTTGTTCCCTGATCATCCACTTTTTTGACATTTTTGGACAGCTTTTCCATATGTTTTGATCATTCTGTATGTTTTTCTTTTTGTCTTTTCCCACATTTTTGGAGCCCAGCAAGCGGCATTTGGGAGATGAGTGCACATTATTATGTGCTTCACCAGCCCATTGTAATGTGCTAGGGTAGTTTAGCTGAGGGTTTCTTTTGGCCACATTGTAATTTGTTGGCCTGACACTTACCCAACACATTGTATTACTGCTACAGAGACACCTCAGAGAATGTGGTCTGATAATGTGTGTTTTTCTTTTCGTCCATATTCAATGCTCCTGCTCAGTCCATCTCTGGTAGCTTGCACCATGGCAAGACTGCAGGTCTTGTTGGACAATTGTTGAAAAAAAGCAACCCTGAGGGATATGAGAACGTTGCTGCTACTATAATGGAATGGGATACTCAATGCTACAGTAAGCTCTTGTTTCACCTTGTTTTGATGAGTGATGTTTATGCCTCCTATAGCCAAGGAAGAAAGGCATTGTCAGGCGACCACAAGGTCCCTTGCCTGAACAGACATTTTTCCCCTCAAACTACTTGTATTCTTCTTCACCGTCCTTCTGCTCCTAGCCTTCCTGATGGTCAGCCATAGTCATGTTATTTGTTTTCATCCGAACCTTGCCACTGTCCAAGCTGTATTTTCCTGTATCCGCCTACTTGACTCTATAGAGCCCCAAGATTATGCAATCCCTTTCTTGTGTCACTCATCGTCCAGACCAAATACACCTGCCCAGGATAAAGAAACCTACCCAGGCACTGCAAAGAGGAAGAAACATCAGGATATTATCAAGCCAACAAGTCACCACCAAACCAATCAAACATACCGGCAATACCCACTTGCCCCTCTCTAGCTTGACATCATCCCACATGGCAGGAGATGCACCTAGACTAATGACATCACCCCACATGGACATAGCCCACCTAGGCTCATCCTATTTGACAATCAGACCCAGACCGATCCAGACTCCAGAGAACTGCTACTGTGGCTATGTCATGGCTATGCTCACACTGCAGAAACCAATGCACCTCGCAGCCACGATACCTAGAGCTGATCTTTCTCTTCACCCAAGGCCTTCCATTGGACAAGGACATTCATTTGAAATTTTGGACTATTTCCTTGTATTTATCCACAGTCCCTCTGTAATGTATTTAAAGACTGTAGTAGAGTACAGATACCTCACCTAATCTATCCCAGACCACCATCCTCATCTTTTGCACCCTACAAGCAGCAGAAAACACCCCTAGCCACTAGACACTCATATCAAAGACACCCAGTAGCACATAACACACCAGATATCTATAAAGCACATACTTGTTCCCAGAAGCTTCGCTTCAGAACCAATCCATCCCACACTACCAGTATTCGAGAATCTCTATTGCCCCTGAATTCTAAGTCTCCTGATCAAATGACTGATCCAGCGCAGCACACTCTAAAGCCTGAGGGCTCATCCCCAAACTCTCAGTCACTTTCCAGCGCTTGACAGCATGCTTGAGCATTACCGTCAAGCCCTGAGGGGGGCAGCCCATTGGGGCATGCTGTCCCAACCTCTGCAATGCCATCGCCAATGCCTTCTGCACCTATTGCATTTAATCTTCCTCCTCCCAATCCGATGCCATCTCCAACCCTTGGCAATCCTCAAGATCAAGGCTCGCTGGTACCTAGCCAAGTCCCTGTGCCTTATCAGTGGGATCGAACACTGACCCCACGGCCTCTATTCTTTCCTTGGGATCAGCCTTCATCACCTTCCCCACAGTTACTGCCTATCCCCAACTCCCTTGACTGACAGGTCTCAGACTCATCAGCACTGCAGTTGCTCCTATTCCCACCTATGTCAACCTCTTCCAATGTCAGATCATCTGATCAGCTTTTTGACGACATTGACTTTTTGGGCGAGAGGAGTTTGGATGGAGAGGCACACCATCTCTCTGACTGGAATATGTTTCTAGATAGTGGGTTGGAGAGGTTTAGATTGCCCTCACCTGCTGGGATTTCTTCGATGCCAGATGATGAGAACAGCTTGCAACTTGGATCCCATCCACCTTTGCCAACCACTGTGGGGTCTTTGCTATCGGTTGAGGCTGGCAAGTCACCCTCCAACCCTCAGTCGTCTTTCTCAAATGGTGTTGGAACATCACTGGTCAGCCCATTCAGCCAAAAAACCCTATGATAACCCATCACCCGACGAACATAATACCCAATGTTAACGAGTCAACCGATGTCGGCTGATGGTGGTTGATAACCTGTTGTTTTTGTCCTGCTAAACAAAGAATGTCAACGCTTAGCTGGGTAGGGCAGTTTAGGCAACTGTAGGTCATTATAACATCAACTACAGGCCTGCTAAGAAAATACATTGTTCAGCGAATCAGGTGGGTTGTGCTTCGGTGAGTAGCACTTATGAAAAGCACAGTAGTGCATTGCAGAGCATTGTAACTGATGGGGTGTTTAGAAAATGCAGTAGATATGACAGAGGAATCACTGGTCAATGCAGCTGGGAAAAAAGAAACAGCGTCTATGCTCACCGGAACCCATTCCAAACTCGCCAGAACATACCTGAACAGTCACCACTCTCCCCATAATTGTGGTTGAAACATAGCTAAACATTCACCATGCTCCCCAGGGCCTATTTCAAACTGGCCAGAACATATCTGAACTCTCCCCACTCTCCCCAGAGCAAATTAATAGTCCCCACTCTCCCAGACCAACTACACAAGTATGCTCACTGATGACTTGCTGAGCAATAACCTGTTGAGTTGCCAACTGGCATGCGTGTGCATACACTTAACCTCACTGAGACATTGCTGAGTTAGGTGTATGCCTGCATCAGGAAAAAGGGTTTGGAACTCAGAGTGCCTAGATGCATGTATCTAGACGTAATAGAACTTAAAGTGATTATACCAAGGGTCCCCCTTAAAAAACACTATAATAGTGCCACCATCTGAGAAGAAGATTCTATAGCTTCCATGGAATCTTAGAAGAGTTCTATAGTAAAGATATTTCTGGCTGACGTTCTATAGCAGTAGGTGGCAATATTTTTTCTTATAGCCAGCATAGATAGGTATAGAAAATTCACAAATGTATTTGAATCAGATCTATCTAGTTATTACTTTACAAAGATAGCGCATTAAGCAAAGTCTACTACTGGAGAACTGAATAGTGGAATGGGAAAGGGATTGCAGGTGGGGATGGAGCATGCTCTTATGCTGGAGTTGTTGATGGAGGTGGGTCTGGGGTTGTTGGGTGGGTAGAAAGATCTAAAGAGCAGAGAAAGTATATAAGTGAAAAATACATCAAGAAGGGGTTCTTTGAACTTACTGTGAGGCCATAACCTTATCCTTACGCCCTTCCACCCCCTACTGGCAACCCCTGCACACT
>KL197709.1:316597-354896 GCA_000697665.1 Jaapia argillacea MUCL 33604 | reverse complement strand
CCCCCCCACCTCCAACCTCATACACCCTCCCCAGACCCTCCAAGGTACCCCTTGAGCATCTATTGTACCCTGAGACCAGTGTACAATGTCCTCTCAGTCACCCCCCTCTGTCCACTGGCCCCCCACCTGATCCCTGGTGCTACAATACATTATCAAAACTAGATGGCCCTTACTATACAAAGTTAATAGATGTTTCAGCATTATATATATGTGATCTTAGGTCGGCCGCTACGTATCCATCCCAATTCTTGACTATCGGCCGCTGCAATAGTATACAACCTATCCTCCATCAGCTGCACCATTATTAGCGAGCCTATAGAAGACATCGGCCGCTACACTAGTAATGGGTATATTGGACCGTCGGCCGGTGTCGGTTGGCCCGTTACCATCCTCAAAAATGTTCGTCAGGTGACGGGTTATTAAAGGGGGTAAATAGCTGAACCATGTGCACTGGTCTCATTGACTGCTGCTGCTGTGCCATTGGCCGGAGCAGCTGAGGCACATCTCTTACCCCAATTGGCTTCCTCAATTGCTGTCGGATCCACAGCGTCAATTGAGGTTTGTGAACCACACCCCACCTCTCAACCGACCTGCTCAAATGGTGTTGTAATCCAGCCTCCTCCCCCTAACATCATCCCACTGTCAACAAAGCCAATCATGCTACAGACCTCAACTCTTTTGGCATCACAATCACCCTCTTGTGGATCAGTTCCCAATGGTCAGGTGGCTCCTCCCAGTGGCGCTGTAGGTGGGAATGTGGGCCCATCCTCTGTCTTTGCCTATCTTGCCTTAAGGGTGTCCTGACCTGGCTCATGCATAGCCTCCCCTGCCAGATCAAGCATCCTTCCCTATATCCCTTCACCCAACTTTGCTGCCCAGCTGCTCAACCCTGTGCTGATATCTCACAATCAGGCAAAGGCTCAGGCTCAAACAAATAGAGTCCTACTGCCATCTCCCCCATGGTTCAAAGCAGGCCAATCAGCAATGCAATTACCTATCCCATTGTCCATACCTACGACTCCCTTGACCGCTGCTCCTGGAGTAGTTCATTTGCTGTTAGTAGGCTCTCAAACCATTGCAGCCACTACTTCAAAGAACATTCTTCCTCCTCCTCTGCCATCAGCCACCCCTGCTTCTGTAGGGCAAACTACTCTACCACTCCCTTCCCATAGTTTCTCGCAGCCATCCCAAACATTGTTGGCCACTTCTGCTTCACCCAGATCAGTGATGTTGCTGCAAGCTCAAGTAGTTACCGTGTGGGAGCATTGGCCAAAGTGGATGCTTGAAGGTGTTGGGTACATGTGGCGCTTTAAGCTGGGTCTGAAGTGGAGGGTTTGTGTCAGCCTCTATGTGGAGATGGAGAGGCATCTTGGATTTGTGGTATTTTTTCTTAATTTGTTTGTTTGTTTCATGATGCTGATCACACTTCATCTTCCAGGAGAAAGGTCCTGCTTTGACCGCTCCAGGTATCCCTGATGCTGTCAAGAAGTGGAAAATGTCAAGGTATCCTTGGAGTGACACCAAGGCTTCATTCTCAGAGAGCTCAGCTTCCACAGTCCAGGATCACATTGCCAAGTCGACAGCTTGGTGGACAGTGATGCAACCATCTGCTTGACTCGACTCTGGTGGAGTGTTGGCTCAACCTGAAGGCTTAGACTGGAGTGACCTTCGTCAGGGTGGTCCAAATGGTTTTATCACAGTTCTTATGGAGTTATCATGGTGGGCCAAGGGCATTGATGCTGACCAGGTGGAGGTCTCAGATGTCCATCTGCTGGGGGCAGTAGACAATGTAGAATGGGTTCTTCAATCCATGATTTCAACATGGCCAGCAGGAGGCCTGGTATTGGGAGCTATGGGTACAACAGATGGGTTACCGCCAGCTAAAGCCAGAGGCAAGAAGTGAAGGTATTTTTTTTTCATGTTCCTTAATGCCTAGATGCTTACCTACTGAACAATAGAGATCAGGCAGATGATGTCAAGCCTCCTGCAAAGCAGGCCCCTCGAAAGAAAAGGTAATGTCCTTGTGTGATTTATTGGCAGATCTGTCACTGATTGAGGTTGTTTCTAGAGAGAAGTGTCACACATGAGAACGATCAACTGAGTGAAGGTTCATGGTGTTGATACCCACTTTCTCTTTTCAAACTCGAACATCACCTTTCCAGCTTCTCATTTCCAACCGAAATGTTCTCTTCAACTGCTACTGCTCTTTCATCGTCAACTCCAAGATTGTCATCGCCCGCTTTCTCATATTCAACTCTAATGCCCTCCTCACCCACCGTCTTTTATCCAACTCTAATGTCATCCATTTCTACTGAATTCAATGCACAACATCAACACCATCTGGCTTTCTTTACAGTTTTCATTCAATTTTCTGTACCCACCCTCTCTTTTCGATGCCCTCTTTAACACTATCGTTTATTGTCTATTTTCAAATTTTCTTCCAGAAGTTGTTTCTGGAGTATTTTGTTTTCCATCTTTTGTGTTTTTCTGTTTTCTGTCCTTTTGTTTAGCACCCCTTTTTGGACCCTGTAAGCAGTCACGAAGTGGCAGCAGGGCATTATTATGTTCTGTGGAGATGCATTATAATGCGCACCAGATTAATAGCCGAGGCATTGTCTCCAGGTCATTGTAATGTGCAAAATGGGTAATTGTTCTGGTACATTATAATACTGGTACAGGGACTGGTGACATATGGCGCAAGCGAATCATTTCCATACCAAGACTTCATAAGGGCCTAGATATCATGGGTGATGTTTTCGGTCCATGGACTTTTCTACTTGTGTCTTTTGTTTCAAGACTAGCTCTCCAGGACTGAATTCTTGTCTGGAAATCCGTTGACCAAATCTTTTTTCAAAGTCCCATGCTGATCTGAAGTGACTCTGAGCAATGGTCACCGCAGCACATTATAAGTCTTCTGGTCGCTTCTCCAATTGTCTAATCCACAAGGTTAGAAGCTTGGTGCTGGTTAGTCCCTTTCTTAGTCCATCTACCATGAATGTGGCTTCGGTGAGGTCAAATGGCAGGACTGGGTCTCTGCCGAATAGGAGATAATATGGGCAGAATCCTGTAGTTCTTTGAGTGATTATTTTGTCAGCAAAGAAGGCATGATGTACCAGGTCTGGCCATTGGCTGATTTCTCCTTCACATGCTTTTACAATGCTTTCTCGAATAACAAAGTGGCCTTGTTCCACTACTCCGTTTGCCTTTGAGTTGTAGGGTGAAATCTTGATCTGTGGAATTTTATATCTCCTTAATAGGGTCTTGAAAGCGCCTTGTACCTCTTTTCCATTATCAGTTATGACTTCAGCAATCGCTCCATAGCAGCAGATTATTTCTTCCCAAAAGAATTTGGCCAATTCTTTTGCTGTTACTTGTTTCAGTGCTCTTCCCTCAGCTGCCAGGGACAAATCATCTCTTACAGCTACTATCCAGTTGAAACCCTTGGCTTTAGGCATGTGCATGATGTCAACATAGATTTTTCTGAATAGAGTAGTTGGGGTTGACACTGTTGGGGGTATTTCCACCTGGCACACCCTTCTGATTTGGCATTCATGGCAGGATCCCACATGTTGTTTGATGTCTTGGTACATGTGTGGCCAGAAGAAACACTTTTGGATAAGGTGAAACACACTGAATACTCTGCAGTGTCCGCTCCTTTCATGGGCCTCAGTTAGGACTTCTTGGTGCTTTGCTGGATTAAGAATGACCAGGAATGGTCTCCTTCCCTTCATCTTCTTGAATAAAGCTTGGTCCTGTATGAAGAATTGTTTTGCCCTTTGAACAAATCTCCACTGAGCACATGTATCTGGAAATAGAGGCGTCCTCTGGGTTTCTAGAAATTTCTTGATTTGGTCAAGGCTCTTGTCTTGACTGGCTTGGTTGAAATTAAATGAGGGTAGCTTCTGGTCAGTTAGTTGTGTCCCTGGTTCAACAGGGCATTGGTTATATTGGATGAGGAGTGCTATTTCATCTAGCCAATCATCTGGTTCCGGCTCTTCTGCTAACTCCGCCGGAGTCAGCTCTCGCTGGGAGAGAGCATCTGGTCCTCGGTGTTCGTCTCCAGGGACATGTTTGATGGTGAAGTCATATAGTAAAATTCCTTGGATCCATTGATTGATGGAGGCTACTGGCTGGAGGTCAGGATTATTTAGCATGTCCTTGATGTATTTGGCGTCTACCTCTAGGATTAATTGCTTAACTCTGATCAGAAGGTATCAGGCATTTCATCTTGGAGCAGAAACTCCATGCAGGTTTGAAATTCTCCCACAGCATTAGTGTATCCCATGGGGATGGACGTAAGACGCATTAGACCTAATGGGGTGAGGAATGCGGTGAGGTCTCAGCTGCCTTCATCAAGTTTCCTGGCATCATACCCTGAGAAGAGATCAAATACTGTGTAGCACTGCTGTCCAGCAAAGGGCTTGATAAAATCCTCAAGGATTGGCAGGAGGTTTGTGTCACAAATGGATACTGCATTTAGGGGCTGAAGGTCATGTACTAGCCTCAGTTTGCCGTTTTTCTTTAGGACACAGAACCATCTGGACTCATAGGAAGACTGGCACGGTTCATAGACTCCTGCAGCAATTTTCTCCTTGATTAGTTTAGTTACTGGCTCTTTTATGCCTGGTGGAATAGGAATATTTGATTGGGCCCAAGGTATGTGGGGTACAGTTGGTATGATGTAAGGGGAAAAGTAATCATCCTGAAATGTCCCTCTTTGGCTTTCATTGAAAGCAAGCGACCTTTCATTTAGCACCAGAATGTGCTTGAATAATCTCTCTTCTTCTGGGAGTAGGAATTGGTCTGCGTTTACTCCGATCAGTCCATGTCTTTGGCTGAAATACGATTGGTTGCTTGGAATTCAGGGGGAAAGGGGGTGAGAACAGGGAGTGTCATTAATGGGTCTCCTGGGATTTGCCATTTGACCTTGGCATCGGAAGGAAATACTCCAGGAATGGGTTTGATTTTCTTATCAACTCGCTTATACATTGTCCCTACCCTCACCTGCTCTAGGTTGGGGGTTTCGTCTAGAATGAATGTGGATAGGCCCATCTTGAGCTGTTGCAGCACAGCTGCTGCCATTTCATTGTCAAATGTGTTGAGGTCGTCTAATGTTTGTTGTGAGATTGAGCTTCGGTGATTCTTGTGTACCCAATTGGCTAAGATTCTGAGTCTGTCTTCTCCTGGTTCGTTGGAAATGCACTTGGCAGCCCAAAGAGCACTTCCCATGATTTCGTCTTCCCCTCTTCCAAAGAGGGTCATTGGTCATTCACAGCTGATATGACTTCTCCATTTATTGGAGCATACAGTAAATCGCTGGGGAATCTCCATGTCCCAGTTAGACTTTAGGCTTGAGCCGAGGATCGGTTTTGATAGCCAATTGGTGCATGTGATGTGATAACCGAAGTCCGACAATGAAGCTCTCAGAGACTAGTTGTTGATAGGTTCCTTCATATAACCAGATTCGGTCTCCTTCTGCAAAAAGGTGACTTCGATATTCTATTGACTTTGTTCCTGCATAAATACACTCAGCAAACTCTGGTTTGATTCATAGTAAAACTCTCTTCCTGTTTCTACTATTCTCTCTCTCTCTTTTGCTGAGTCGATGAAGTTCAGTGTCTCCCAAAAGAGCTCTGTAAGTATCTGTGGTTGGGGGCTCAAGTCTGAGTCATCGCTGTCCGCCCCACACTTTCAAGAGCTACTCTCCAAGATATTATATTTCCGAATTCTTAGGCTGGATTCCTGTGTTTGATTCATCAGCTCTAAGTCCATAGACTTGTATTTAATGCCACAAAGATTGTGTGGTTCTTGTCGAAGGGAATGAGATAGAGGGTCGGAAGTAGGGTTCTTGATAGAAGGGTAAGTTTGGACTGTAATGAGATGTACAGTCACTCCAAAATTCTGGAACAGCACTTGACATTGCAGGAGCGACTTGTGGGTAGTAATACATGGTCAGGAATGAAGTGGGTAAGTGCTATGGCGATGTGTGTCCGTATAAATAGGGAAAAAGCAAATAAATAGAACTAAAACTAGGGATAAGGTCCATAGGAATGCATGAAAGATGAAAGGGGGAGGATACATAGGGTTAGAAAGCGAAAGGGGAAGTCCATTAGAATGCAAAGAATCAATAAATACAGAAGAGGAAGAGGGGTTACAAATGTCTGTCAACAATACTGGTCAAAATTCGAAAAAAAAAGCAAATAATAAATAACGGGGAAGGAAGCACATGAAAGTCCATTGGTGAATGCAATGAGGCAAAGATAAACGATGTGGAGATGAGGAAATAGGATGGGGAAGGATATGTCCATGCCCCGAATGCATAAGAGGGGGTGAAAGCAGAGAATGAGAGAAAGATGCCATGGTGTACAGGAGCGACTTTTGTCGAGAGAGCGATTGAGTCAGAGTCGAAGATGAAATTGAGACGAATGGTGAGAGGAGTTGGATAGGAGATGTCGAGGGTTATCAGAATTTGGATATAATATTGAGGCCCGAGAGTGGGCAAAGCGAACAGAATCAAGGCAGGGAAAGTAATAGGCATGGGTGGTCAGAAAGTGGCAGTGGTGAGGTCAATAAGATGCTGATGAATTGATAATGAAGGGGGAAAGAAAATGGAGATGATAAAATTAGGAAACCTCACAAGGGTGCAGTCCATTTGGACCCATCTCAGCCCAGTACTGAGCAGTCGCACATTGGACGGCAAGATCATCCTCTCACTTGTGCTTCAATCGTCCCCACTCAGCGTCCCACAGGCTTGCGATCCCCTTCAATTCAAACATCTTAATGCTGACTTGTTGGATAAAGTTTTCGAGGTACTTAACGTACTCGGATGAGTCATCGGCGTCCATTCCTCGATTCCAGATGTAGGATTCGTCGCAAGCAATCTTCGTGAGCAGTTCAATTGCTTCGTGTTGCCACTGCATGAAGATGCCTATGGTTGGCCCCTTGAATGGGACTTTCATGAGTCGAGTCGAGTCGAGGAGTTCGTGTTGTGGGAAGATCAATTTGCCTATCAATGGAACACACCAATTACACGAGATCAACGAACGCCTCGCGATATTGGGCTTACCTGTCCCTGCAAGACTCAATTCGAGGTCCGAGAATGTTTGTATCAGGATTTCTGAAGATACTGAAGCCATAGATAAGACAGAGATCTGAATAGGTAAGACAAAATAGGAAGTTCAGAAATGGATCACGGATCGAGGAATACATGCTACAACCATGATCTATGAGAACAAGCTAACAACACATCACGAAGTACACGTCAGATCTGGAGATCTTGTGATGCCGAGGACACTTGGACATCTTAGATCACGGATTGGATGGTTCTTCAGCAATACATCATGATCAACTCTGTGTCAAACCCTCTTGAACATGTCAGATACTAGTGCTTCAGAACCCCTATCGCCCCCTTAAACTAATGATCTTTGGGATACCTAACGATCCTCATACATGACTCAACACTTGAAGACTTCGATACTGGGCTAAAACATCTCATGTTCCCTATTCGCTGGAACAATCCAGAACTCCTAGGACCTTGCATGCTCGACCTCATCCATCTGCAATCTCGATTACATATCAACAAGACATGCTCACCCAGGCCCACTCTGTCATCACAGAATCACCCACGGAGTACGAATCAAAAGGCACATTTGAACTACTCGATAGGATTCACCTTGGAATCTCTCACTTCCAGTGCGACCTGAACGAAATCACCCTACTTGCACTAGTACCGATCTCCTTTCTTTTGCTCGATGTGGGGTACTTGGGGTGCGTGAGGTCCGAGAGAGATAGGTGGTTCGTCTTCAGATAGAAATCGAAGAACGGGAGGGATCAGTGTTTCGGGATGCGGGAATATGTAGGACAGACTAGGTAGGGTCCGGAAACGATGTGTCCAGTAATCGGAACACAAAGGGAAACTCGACTTGACACAGTGATAGTGGAGGAGTAATCCCGAGGGGAGGGTGCGCTATGGCGAGTACTTGTGCAGGTGTCCGAAACGTCGGGAATCGGGTCGGACTGCTCGGAAATCTAAGGACGCGATACGACGAAACTAACTGTAAGACGTGTGATGAAAACAAACTAAAACGAAAGGAAAACGAAGAAATCGAATCGAAACGAACTGAAACTAATACGTCGGGATAGGAACGAAAGGAAAACACTAATCGGAACGAAATAAGATCGGAATGAATCGAAAAGAAAGCGTCGAGATAGAACATGAAGGTCGGGAAACGTCAACACAAGTCGAAAGTAAGAAAACTGGAAATCCTGAAGACAAAGAAGTCCGAAGCCTGAGACAGTTAGATTCCGAGGGGGACACTAGAGAGCGACACAAAGACAAGCTTAGATTGAGAGCGCGAGGGTGAACGATATCCGAGAGCAACTCCGGATGAGAGAGATCATGAAAGATTGTTCTTGGGAAAGTAGCTACAGACATGTTTTTATATCTAAGTACATGAGGTAGCTACGGAATAGGAAAGGATAAAGGGAATAGTGAATTCGGGACAACATGAGTGTGATTCAAGTGAGAGAGTGCACAACAAAAGAGGGGGACAAGTTGGAAGTCAAGTAACTGAGGTAAAACATACTGAGTATTCCTTGGAAGCGAGTGAAGTCCTATTGGAGGCGTATCGGACCGAAAGAGGAAGTGCACAGAAGCCTCGGGATGAGCAGGATCTATAGTAGTTAATCTCGGAAACCTAAAGCGAGTATCTTCCTGATCGAGGACTCAGCGCAAGAGCACAGACATGAGGTGGAGAAGTCGATAAGCGATGGTGTGGAGAGTGATGTAAGTGTTTTGTAGATCCTGGAGTATTGGATCATCGGAACGTGTTGTGGCAGTGTATTGGGGACTCGGATCATCGAGATAAAGAACTTCCTGATAAGATTGTCGAGGTTCCAGAGACGTGCAAGGTCGTAAGTCCAAGGTGGTGAAGGAGGAGATCTGAGTCGAATCGGGTGTCTCGGAGTCCTAGAAACGTTCGCATCGGGTGCGTCAGAGTTGTATCGTCGGGACGAATACGTTCCTAACTTGATAACGTCGGAATTCCCGATACTGAATGATGTGGAGGCGAGATGGTGAACAACTAGTCTTGAGTTGAATTCCGATGTTCCGGACTCCTATGAACGTTTGCATCGGGTGCATCGGAATCGTATCGTCGGGTCGAATACAGTCCTAACCGTAGAATATCGGAAATCCCGATACTGAGCAACGTGGAGGCGAAATGGTGGACATCTGGTCTCAGGAGGAATCTCGGAGTTGGAGCGGATAGGAAAATCCGACGTTATCCGGAATACGATCGAATCGTTAGGAGAATTGGGCGTGCCTTCGGACGTTTGGATATTTCCGAGTTCGGAACGACGAGGGAGCAAATTACTGAGAGTCGAGTTTCGTTTGGGATGGGACTGAGTGCCGTGTGGTTGTCAGGAGTGAGGGAATGGGATGTCAGGTCCGAAACCATATGGAACTAGTAAGTTCGACTCGATCTGAAGAGAGGGATGCTGTCTGCTCAACCTGATGGAGTTACGGTTGAAATGGTATAATGGCGCGATTCCGTTAGTAGGCGGATTGGGTTCCCCACATCGACTGTGTCTGTTCACGTCCAATATCTTCACTCATATCAACTCTTACGCTCACTATTGACTATTCACGATCTCAGAGACCTTTCATCGATCACAATCTTATGTGGATTCACTCGCGCTTGCTCTTCCTGACTCCGTCTCCATCCGACTCATTCATACTCATTCACAGACTTGTAAGGCACTCAGATAGCTAGGGCTAGGGAGTAGAATGTAGGACTTAGATGAATTTCAGTATGACATATTATCTAGTATATAATCCTGTACTATTTGCTTTGGAATACAAGTTCTTTCTGCCCTATCCGGCCTCCCGAGTGATATTCTGTGGTTCTTACGACAATGTTCACGACTCTGACGCTCACGACTTTCCAATGTTCTCGATGACTAGTTTTGTTCTTTCTCCCGACGACGTTAGTGACCCTCGGGAATTCCAAGGTACTTTCTACGATGTTTCGTGTGCTTTCTCAACTTACGATTAGTGATTCTCTTTTGTCTCGCTTGATTTACTTAAAGTGCTTGTTCTTAGTCCGCTTTGTATTGCTGTGCTTTCTTAGTGTTCCAGTGAACATGCTTTTAGTTTCGATCTATGACTTTCTTTCACTTTTCAGTTTAGAGTACTGATGTAAGGACTCAGGTCCTTCATGGATGGTTGCAGGACTGGTGGCTGAGTTTGTTGTTGTTTGTTGTCATGATTGAGACCTTGTTTGTCACTGGCGCGACTTCCCTTCTGGCAGATTATCTTGTGCTGTGTTCACTCTATCGTCTCACTCGCCTTTGTCTTGCTCTCTTGTATTCTCATGCTAGTTACTGCCCATCTCTATAAGAAGGGTTACGGTTCTACTAGCATGACCTCAAGAGGACAGATAAGGCGCTTTACACCTTTTTGAACCTGGAAATTTTTATTTTGAACCCCTACAGCTTTTCGCGACTTATAGCAAAAGCAGGACAGCACTATGTCTGGCAAAAACAAGAAGAAGGGCCGATTGAATGCCAAAAGGGTGGTCATCCCTTCACCTGTTGTTGACGCTGACCGTGTCACTTCACCGTGAGCCTCTGAGCCCCCTGATCCTGGCGATAACGTGCGACATACTACCGCCCCAATCGACCCGCTACCTGATGGAACCGGCTCACCACTCCCAGGACGAACTGACGCTGAGGTGGGGATACCTCCTCCAGACATGACCGCTAGTTCGTCAATCGAAGTCAATGCCACCGCGGCAGCCTTAGAGTTGGGTGAGGTCAAGTCTGAGGATGAGGGAGACAAATTGGTCATGCCCCAGGGCAATCACAGCGCTGCGCTCCCTGAAGGAGGAGCTTGAGGGTCCTTTGGTGAGCACCCTTCTAATGTCTTTGGACCTGAGCCATTTGGAAGGGGTCCTTCTCTGGGGGTGTCAATGCTAGTGGACCCACGACGGCCCACCATGAGCACCACGTTGTCAATGCTACCCAGTGACTCGACATCGTCCTATCGACCACTATCAGTTGAGACTAATGTAGAAGCCAGTCTTGTTGTGATTGCTATGCTGAAAAGCTGGTCGTGAGAGTGGTGGGACCAAGCTAACAAGGACCTTACCGAGTTTAACCAGGCATTGGCTGATTCGATGGCTGCCAGCAACAAGCTGCATGCCGACTTACAGGCCAGGGCGGCCGAGATGGCAAGGGACATGAAATCGGCTGATCATTTCTTCAAGACTCAACTTGGGAATGCCAAACAAGTCATGACGGGTCAGAATAACATGTCCAGTGTATTCTCGTCTGCTACCGGCAGTGGTTGAGGGTACAACTTTGTACCCTCCTGCATCCCTAGTTTTGTGTCTGTCCTGGAGAGACCCACGTCAAGGGTCTCCTCGAGAACAGGTAGTTCATCTGCTAGACCGTTTTTGTTTGACCGAACTACGGTTGGGGCGAGAGGTACCACCGTGGTGCCTCAAACCCCCCATCGTGTGGTAGGGTCAGATGACCCTAATATATTAATGTCTATTTCTCATTTGGGAGGTCAGCGTCGAGCTGACGAAACCAACTCCGTGTAAGAACGATGTCAGCATGTGTTCAAAAGAATGGCTAACGCTCATTTGACCCCATACAGTGGCCGAGAGGCAGTCGCACCTCGTACAAGCAAGGATCCACTCAGCAATAGCATTGGGACGGTGTCTCGTATACCAGTCCTGCCAGTCGAAGTTAGAACTACGAGGGCTAATCAGCCTATTGAAGAACCCCCGCACCTATCCTCTAAATACAAAAATGTTATAATCCATGACCCTTATGTGGGCATTGCCCCTAATCCTATGAGTCGTCACACATCTAGGCACAATGCTCCTGTAGCCACAGACACAGGCTATGACAGGGAAGGTGAAACCGGCTGTCAGATGCCAATGGGGCAGTCTAATGCACCTTCACCATTACACCCCCCTAGCAAACATGGGGAACCATACGGCCACTTAGATCTGTCAGGATTGATGATTGTTCATCCTCCCTCGCGACCACGAAGTCCAATCATTGGACCTCATAGGACAGCGCACAGGGGAGGTCATGGACGTGGATGAGGGGGAGGACAAGGATGAGGAAGAGCCCCTCCAGCTCTGTCTCCCCCTGGGTCAAGTCATAATGACAGCGAACCAAGTAGGAGGGCTGACGAACCACATCGACGGGATGAAGGGGGAAATAGAGTACCTCCCCCTCATCACAGCAGATTGAGCGACATGAGATTGCCATGAGATCGAGGTCTGACTCCTCTACCTTCAAACAGAGGAGGAAACAGTTGGAGTTCAGGACATTTGAATAGAAGGGAGGTGCCTCGTGCAAACAGAGGTAACCCACCCAGTGGTGGTAGTGGAAGCAATGGCAGCAGTGGAAGAGGACCCCCTAGTGGTGCTGGGGATCCGAGGAGAGGCGGAGGGCCTCCATCAGGTGGAGGAGGAGGATCTCCTCATGGTGGAGGTGGAGGACCCCCTGATGGTGGAGGCGGAGGACCTCCCCCAGGTGGAGACCCACCTCCAAACAAAGATGAGAGTACCAATGGTGACGAAGAGGCGGGGGAGCCAGCTGAGGGTAACGACCCTCACACTACTGCCCCACAAGTCACTCAGTTAAGATTCGAGGAGGGTAGCGCTAGTTCAATATCACATCATACACAAGTCGATCAAATGAGCCACACTCACTTGGCCCCTCTTTATTCATATCTTAATCCCACTGCGGTAGTAACCCAGGCTGCAGACTACAAAGCCGAATCCTTACAGTGAGTTCGAGTTATGATTCGAGAACGATTGGATCATGAACCAAAGGACTACTGCCTGCCTAAGGGACTAAAGACCCCAACTCCCTACAATTAGGAAGGCAAGGACGATGTTGAAAAGTTCGAAAACTGGCTGCAGTTCCTATTGAGATGGATGTCGATGCAAGGGTTAACTGGTGAATTTTACGATCGCATGCGAGTTGACTTCCTCAGTCAATTTCTTCGCCACGAGGCATTATCATGGTTTAACCATGAAATTGACACCCCGTCATATGACGAACACGAGTTATCATTTGAGAAGGTCATTTGCGCCATGCACATCCGATTCTTACACAAGGCCACCGCCCAGAAGGTGGTACATAAGTTCTACAACTGCCAATACAGTTCTGAGACCGAAGTAGCTGCCTTTTATAACACCCTGGATCATAACGCAGGTCGGATGGTGGTGGCTCCGGATGACTACACCTTCAGGAGAGAATTCTTGGCAGGTCTTCCCGAGAGCATCAGGAGTTTACTTATGCAAAACCGTGGGGTTAACGCCGAGTTCACTCCTTCGGAAGTCATGTATCGAGAAGCCATCAAAATGGAAACCTCCCTTCGGTTCCTCAGACAGCAGCAACACATCAGCGGATCACAATGAGGTGACCATAAATTGTCGTCGGGAAAGCGTGCTAAAGAATATGAAGATCGTGATACACACCGGAGGGAGCATTATGACCGACACTCTTCAGGGCAATTGCAAGACCATTGGCAGGGTGCGATGGGTGGATCAGCTCAATATGACAGGGACAGTCGAGAATTCTGTCGAAGGGACGGTCGACCCTCGTCATATTATGAGGCTGGAAAGCATCGATTGTATCACAGCGGACAGGACAACTGATGCAAGAATGATAAATATGGGAACGAGGCAAGGCGGGACGACCACCCCTCAGGGTACAAATGTCCTAGCGATGACTGAGTATACTCAAGGAATGGTCAACCATCAGGTAACCGTCCTCATGTAACCTCTACATCACTGGATATCACATGTCATAACCAACAGACTCCAATGAATTCAGGAGAGGTGACTGTCGAGGTCATCAATCTGATTCCGAAGATTCACGAGCCAGTCAATGTGAGCAAGGTCATTCCTCATTGAGGCAGGAGTTCTTGAACACCTCTTATGAATCTTCGAGCCCGTCAGACTACTACAACTGGTATGGGTCAGACTACTCAAGGTTAGCTCGATCAGTCAGGCTTAGTGCTATGAGGATAGATGGTTCGGATCCTGAGTTGGATGACCAATGGTCCAGACTACCTGACCTGCAGGAGGTGTCTGATTTGTCTGATGAGGAAACCTCGCCCTCGAATGGTCGATTGTCACCAATCATGTTCTCGATGAAACCGAATGGTAAAACACTGGATACCATTACTTGGGCCCAGCTGAGGAAGCTTGATGCAAAAATAACTCGACCTAACATTAGCCGCCCAGCCAAAGAGGTTATGTGCTGCTACGTGAATATCAAAGGTGTATCAGTGTTCGCCCTGCTTGACTCAGGGAGTATAACAGACTCGTTGAGCCCTGGGTTCGCTGCCATAGCGAAGATACCAGTGTCCAAATTGGAAGAACCTGTGCCACTCCAACTAGGATGTGTGGGCAGCAGGTCTACAATTCAATTTGGTACGACGGTGGAAATTCAGTTTGGACTTAACACCGTCCATCATTACTTCAATATTGTGAACATTGATCGTTATGACGCAGTGTTGGGGATGGCTTTCATGCGACGAATGGGGATATCAATGGACTTTAAACATGGAATATTGAAATCGGGATCTAATCCAATTACCCTGTTTAAAGGGGGGGAGGGCCCTTGAGGAAACAGAATCCTTCGACGAGACAATGCAGGAATCTCATTCCATTCCACCCGTGAACTATCCATGGAGGAGGTGCTCTCAAGGAAAGAAAAGGCTGAAATACTGGCCCGCAACTCCTTCCCGACAAAAATGTTGTCATGAAACGAGGACACGAGCAACCCACCATCACTTGCAAAACCTCGTAAGACCACGGTGGAAGAAGTAGTCGATGAATACTTCTTGAACTGGCAGATCGATGAAGAGGTGTCAGGAAGTTTCTTTTACGGAGAATCTACGAGGGTCCACCCCTCATCATCTACAGCTAATGCTAATAATAATAATAAAGAATCCTATAATTCTCATCGACCTCTGACAGATCCTGACGTCACAAAGAAGATTCCCCCTGAGCCTGATAACTTTTGCATCGACCCCGAGCTTTGTCAAAAGCTCAGAAAGAAGTGGATGGAGCAGTGCGCAGACCTACTAGGTACTATCCCACTGGAGTTGCCTCCATTGAGGGAGATCAACCACAAAATCCCATTGATTGATGAGAATAAGCACTACGCTTACCATCTGCCTCAATGCGCGGAGGCTCTTAAGCCACAGCTGAGGGCAAAGATCAATCGATATTTACAGGCTGGTTGGTGGGAGGAAGCCACGGTTCCCCAAGCCGCCCCTATGCTTACGCTGACTAAACCCAAGTCATCCAACATTCGCACAGTGGTTGACTGTCGTAAACGGAATGATAATACCATCAAGGATGTTACTCCATTCCCTGACCAAGATGAATACGCCACGATGTGGCTTGAGCTAGGGTCAGGTCTAAGATTGATATGTCCGATGCCTATGAGCAGATGAGGGTAGACCCCGACGACGTATGGAAGATGGTGTTTGCCACCATATATGCTACCTACGTTAGTCATGTCATGCAGCAAGGGGATACGAATGCTCCCACTACGTTCCAACGATTCATGACCCATTTATTTCGTGAATTCATTGGAATATTCATCCACATATACCTTGATGACATATTTGTATTCTCTAATTCATCCACGTATATAGTGTTGTTGGCAGTGCCATGCCACCCTGCCGTGCCAGCTGCCAGCAGCTGGCATGCCGGCTGGCAAGGGAGGGGGGCGCTGGCAGGGGGGTGGCAGGGTACCATAGGCGACAACATCTGAGGGGACAAATTGGGGGTTAGATGCTCCATCCTCCACAAATCCTGGCAGATTCTGGGATGATAGGCCTTTGACCACACCAATCCACTCGGTTTCACCCTTGGCAAGATTCCCACACTCAGAAAATCCCTAACTGTGAGAATATCTCTTGGCCAACCCATCATTTGCAATTGAACTGGTTGCTCTGTTTCATTCGAGTATTTTAACATCTGACAGAGAAATCAAGCAGTGTAAACTGTCCAAGGTCAGTGAGTGGCTGATGAGAGGTAAATCAAGGATTTCTTCCAAGGCACCCGTACACAAAGGCAATGTACCAATGGTTGTCAGTTTCATTCCCAAACTTTCTAGCCAATATGAGGGTTTCCTAACAGGATTGGACTCGAAGGATGCTGTAGCTTTAGGCATTTGAACCACCATTATTTTTATTCCATTTGATTCGAGGTTTTTTCCTGCCACCTCCTTGCCAAATGGCAAAAGTGGCAGTTGCCGGCTTGCCAGCAACTGGCAGCCCCCCAAAGGGGTTGCCATCAACACTACCCCCACCCTATCCTAATAACATACTGTAATACAAAACATAGATTGTACAAAAAACACATCTGGTTTTATCAGATTCTGTTCTACAGAAACACCAGTGCATTTTGTACAAAGCAAGTCTGGTACTATTCACCAGGACTTATACACCAAGGTCTGTGGTCAACTACCACAGTATTGTACTAGAGTTTACCAGGACCCCTCAACATGTTGACTCTCGTCAAGAGCTGCTTGAAGATCGGCATTGGGGGATAGTAGTTCATCTGTGTCGGATATGGACTCTGTATCGTTGTTGTTGTCGTGGGTTTCCTGATCCAAAGTATCTTCGGTCACCGAGGAGTCAATGGTTAGTTGCGGAGGTAGCAGCGAAGGGCTGGAAATAGAGGGATCATATCCAAGAAGATCCCATAGTGTCATTGCCTCCTCAAGAGCTGTATTTGCAGCATTAGCAATCTCAGAGTCGGATGGGTACTCAGCCAGAACATGGAGGTTTGCCCCTTCGCCACTGAAGTAGCCAGATGCCGTCTTCTTGAAATCAGCCTTTGATGAGTATCGAACTTGGCATGCTGACTGAAGCATCGCATTGGTTTTTGGGATGAGGTGAAGGACATCGAGCATTGTAGGATCTTTGAGAATGGAGCACCACACCCCAAATACATGCTCATTCAGAGATGTGCCATGAAGCCAAGGAAGAAGGGGGAATGCGTGAGGTCGTTCTAAATGATCCTGGTGAATGATAACCAGTGATATATAACCATTGATGAGGATATCACTAATGTCATCAGCTTCTTGGGAGATATAATATCGAGCCTTGGGATATCCGGCTTCTTGGAGAAAGGTCTTCCAGATGTCCTTGAAGAACTTGGCTCATAGGACCATCTTCACACATTCGAGGTGGGAGATCGCTCGGTTCTGGTAGGCATCTACCATATCACCAAAGACAAATAGGTAGATTGCCAGCCCCAGATTATCTGGATACGATTCAACCAAATATTTCAACGCTGCTGCGGAGAATAGTCGTGAAGCAGCACGGTCATCCTGACAGTCCAATTTCTCAACATCACAGCGGTAGAGAGGTCCCACCTCATCAAACGCTATGTTTTGCACTTGCTCATAGTAGATTGGGTGCTGACCCAGGATGAGCAACCAAGCCCCAGAGAACAGATTGTTGTGCAAGGTCTTCAGACAGTGGCTGGGATCTTGGATGATGGTAAGAACAGCACTGTCAAGGTTGATCATGGAGAAAATCAAAGGAGGTTTCCCCCCTCCAGGATATGGAATTCGGTACTGAACAGATGGATTGTTTGTGGCAAGAAGCCTGTGGGCATCTCGCTCTGGAGCAGCACCATCAGAGGCAATAGAGATGATTGTGAATTTGGGAATGATGTAGGAGAGGAGTTTTGTTTCAAATGAAGCTAGCTGCACCGCATTGGTTTTTGCGCCTACTGGTTCAACAGCGAGGACAAGAGGTGGGACATATGGGAGGGGAATTTGTATGATCCATAATCGAACCTTGTCTGCTTTCAGGGACTCTGCAGCATCAAGTTGATCCTGTAACGCCTCAGGGTTGGCAACTTCGAGGGGCTGCCCAATTGACCCATAGATGAACCACTTGCCCTTCTCAGCAACGTATGACAGGCGGAAGGCACGATGGAGTTTGGTATCATCGACACCCTGAGCAAGTGGCGCGTCGGGGGGATAGTTGTAATTGGAGCAGTATTTGGAGAGTCGCTTGTCGATGCAAATGTGGATTCCTTGTTGAAATTTAGGTGCAGTCGATCGGCGTCCACGATGACTTCGCTTGCTACATGAGGGAAAGACGTGCTTGAACTGACAGTACGCTCGGGGTGCAATGATCTGCATTGTCTGCGCCCACTGGTCATAACTGGTTGGATACTGCATGTTCTGAAGCCCAACTCCATGGTCTTCTCGATTGGTAACATCTGCCATAACTTGGAGGAGTTCTGTAAAGACTGGAGTCTTATCAAACTTTCCAGCAAGGAGCTGCCCAATGAACGTGGCTAGGAAGGGCTTGTCCTGAATGGGGGTTAACAACACAAGCTAAACGTGACTGATACTTTGTACTCACTGATTCAAGGATGCCCTGGAGAGCAGGATTCTTTGCCATTACTTTAGAAATCTCCAGATTAACAAGATACTTGTCAGGTGTGAAGAGTTTGTTCTTCAAGGTGTGTTCCTTCCGATTCAACACATTTTTGAACTTTGACATCTTCAAAAGGGCGAAACATGGGGTGCACAGCTTTGCGTCCAAGTCTTGTGGGGCTTGATGAACCTGTTCTGAACAATGAACAGAAAAGACACATTGGCGAATGTGGTCGTTCCGCCAGATGTGGCTATGTTTTTGTGCCAGATCAACAACCTCTCGTTGGTCATCAGAGAGGTGCCGAAGCTTTGTAATCTCTGGGTAAAATTCCTTGGCTATGAACAGAGTAGACTTCCCCCCTGCACTGGAGACTTGAGTGCGTGAGAGATAAATTGGAATTTGGGCATTATTCTTCTCGGCCAAGCCAGGGCAGGGCCAATATTGGTCAGGAGGGAGGATTGTTGGGCGAGCAGCACGGGCAATCAAAAGGGGGGTTAACGAGGAAGAAGATTGTCAGTGACTAAGAGATTTGAAGAGGAATGATAATGTATGGGTCCCCCCAGCTGGTTGGGTGGATCGCCTACACTTCTCAAGATGCTTCTTGAAATTGCCCATATCATAAAGTGGCCATTGTTTGAAGTCCTTCCTGCAAACAGAATGACAGATGAGGAGTGGCTCATCCAACTCAACCTCGGCATCTGGGTCCATTGCCAAGATCTTCTCCACATATTGATCCCATTTCTCCTTGTCGATGATGTGTGTTCCCGCTGCCACTTTGGCCATCAATACTTTGGCTGCCACTGCAGAGCAACTAATTCCAACTGGGCCAAAATCCATAGATTTGGTTAGCGTTCGAGATTTCTTAGTGCCGACCTGTTTAGATGGCGGTAGCACTGGATCAAGAATGGTGGGGGGTGAAGGTGATGCCAATGGTGATGGCATTGTAGAGGGAGAAGCAGTGAGAGATGAAGCTTGAGTACTTTTGTTATCACATAGATGTACGATAGATATCAACAAGCCAATATCTGACAGCTTGGAGAGTAAAGGTGATGCCAATGGTGACGGCGTTGTGGAGGAAGAGGCAGCTGGAGGTGTAGCTGATCGAGTACTTTTGCTATCCTGCAGATGGACTGGAGATATCAACAAGGCAACATCAGAAGGCTTGGAGAGTGAAGGTGATGTCGGCGGTGATAGCATTGTCGACTCCGAGGCTGAAGCAGTTGGAAATGTCGATGCTGGAGTATTCTGACCACAACAGAATCCATTGTCAGTCCAATCAAATCCCAAGTTATGGATAGCATACTTACTGGAGGTACAGTCTCAGGATCAAACGAATCTACAAAGTCACCAAGAATACTATTGAATTCTTCGATTCGCAGTAACTCCCAGTTTGTCTTGGACCACAATGGTTCTCCAAAGGCATGGTGCTTGACTGTATTAATCGCGATAATGCCGCAGGAGACACTATCATCGTCTTGCCTGGCACACCAAAGGTTGTTGGAGAAAGTGAATGGCCGACCACCAAAATGGTGTCGAAGCCAGGTTGCGAGTGCTGTTACGAGAACCTTGGGACAATTTTGGCCAATGGAGTCACCACAATGGATGGTGCAAAGCAGAATGTTGATGGAGATTACAGCCCAATGATATGGCGGGCTATAGAAGGGGGAGGGAAGCTGGATACAAGTGCTCTCCTTCACCTGCTTGCCCATATCTTGGAGATAACCAGCTGATTGTGTATTGTATGGCGGATGAGTCAGAGGAGATTTCTTTGTGAGAGAGGTGTTACCAACAAGGTATGTCGAAAGCTGGAGACTAGTGATGAAGATGGCTGGAGGGGATGGAGAGAGCAACAAACAAGAGTTGACTCTATGAATCATTGCATTGATGATGGTATCGCTGAGAAACCTGTTTTGCAGCATTTGGGCAAACTCTCCAACGTGACCATATGATGGAATCCACTGGTTCCATGGAATGATGGAAAGCAAATAATGAGAATGTGCACATGCTTTAGCAAGGTCCAGCGATGGAATACCAAACGATGCAAGCCACTTCACTGTCCGAGCCCAATCATCTTGAGCAGATATTGCGATGTGGAGTGTCAACCAAAATGACATCACACTGAATGGAAGGCAGAGGGGTGACGATTTATCTTGCCAACTACAGATGGATAACATCCCATCCAACATGGCCTGGCCGGCCGAGGCTCATAGTTGCTCCACGAATTCCCAAGAAGGGATTGGCTGGGTCATTATGCTCTCAAAACCAGTATTGGGAGCATCTGAAGAGAAACAACTCATGGGTGGGATGAGCTGAAAGGAACCCAGGACACGAGGAAGGGTGAAATCAAGAAGATTGAGGATGGGCATGTTGCCCAGTGGAAGGAGTATGGTCGCGGGGGGTGGAACACGAACACGGCGACACAGCTCCAAAGAGACAGTCATTGGGACATCCTTGTACTGTTTCCCCTGTTTTATCCAACGCGAAGATTCAAATGGAGTAGGTGAATCATGGACTGAGGTTCGCTCATGATCCTCAATGAAGATTGTTTCTGGTTTGTAGGTGGCAGTTTCGGGTATTGCAGAAGACAAACCACTACTTGCTGGGCCTAGTTCTCGAACAGTTGGTCAGCTACATTCCAAGAAACACAAGGAACAAGACACACCTGTTTCAAATATGGTTTTCTGCTTTTTTGCCTTCAGGCTATGTGGAGAAGGCTCGGATTTGCTCTTTCCCTTGACTGAGGAGGATAATGAATAACATTCTTGATCTAAGCAAGGGGGTTGGAACTATTAGCAGTGAAGAACAAGAGGTTGGAACAGTGAAAAGATATACCGTCATCATTAGCATCAGAGTTACTTCAATCCTGCTTTCGATTCTCTGCTGTACTGAGATCGGAATTTTGGTTGATAGCCCCCGAACCTCCAAGGATGGGTACATGAACATGCAAGGCAGAAAACAAGCCAACTCCCCAACTGGCGAGATTTGCACTGTCAGGAAGGGGCAAGGGATAAGAATCTAAGTACAAAGAATAGTGAAGGTGGCTTGGTAGGCCTGTTTGACGGGAGATATCACATCGAAGTCCAGAGACAAGTGTCTCATTGCTGATTACTGATGAAACTGCCCTTAACAAGAGAGGCCATCAAAAATAAGTGATCTACTCACAAACACAAAGTTCATGTGATTGATTGGGTAGACCTTGGATATGAACTGTAAAGTAAGTCGAGTTCTGTCTGAGGAGTGTAATGTATCGGCGAGATGAAACACTGAATGGATGGGAGCGTTGTCGGCGGGTAGACCAAATCGAGTTTCTGACTGATTGCAGGTCCAGTGAACAAAACCGAGCTTTTGAAGGGGTCAGTTCAGTTTAAAAAGATTGATTTGAGTGCAAACCTACCCCATGCAAGACTCAGGGTTCCAAAGACAAGCGAGAACATCCAGACAATCATGAATGCAAAATCATTGATCCTCAGTTGAGAAGAAATAGAGACAGTCTGGAAGACTGCAAGCCAATGCAACAAAGCAACAATACAAAGCAAAACGAGCACCACGGTTGAGTAAAAGCACCATCGAACAGACGAGAGCAGAAAGGTCACATCAGTACGAGTGGGTCTGAGTGATACCTTCCTCACCAAGGGGGTTTTTCAGGACATTGAGGGGAGTTGGTGAATGTGGCAAAGAGCTTGGAATTCAAGGGATTTACCCCCTCACCTTTAAAAGCTTTGGGTTGCATGTCAGCATGAATCGAAGGGTCCTAGATAATTTATTGAGCTCACCGATCCCAGTGTACTCCGTCCCGTCAATCTGACATTGCGAATCTTGATTCCCAGCAACTGTTAGTAGGAACAAGATTACCCACTGAGAAATAAGTGTCATCTTGTTGTGTGCGACAGCTCATGGTATTCATCATGGTTGGGGACTTGTGAATGGAGCTCTTTCGACAACAAGGGGCATTGCTTCATGCCCTGTTAAGAGTGGAACATGGTGCATTGTGGGCAAACATCTGGATCGACGATATCCAATGACAACAAGACAGCGGAGGGGAAGCAACGCACAGGTGTCAACGATGCAATCACCACATCGAAACATTGAGTTGTTAGTCTTTGTTTGGATTGACCTGACCTGACATGGAAGTCTGAACATATCAAGATCTCAACAATGATACATGTGCTACAAGCACCGGGATCTGTACCCGACCTTCCAACACTTCCAGACCATATACAGAGACCAGGTATCCAACATCTCCATCGAATCTGAATGTTGATACTTGGATGATACCCGACCTTGGCCCATTTTCACTGAGATCACCACCAGGACACCTATCCCACCCAACTGTCTATAATCCAGGGTCCTGCCAGAGGAAGGGGTGATACCAATTCATACATCGATGCTTAAGCTGGATGGCACCACCTCTCTTCCCATTCTGCTTTGTCTTCCAGCAGGATCCAGCAGGTCGTGATATTTTTGCAAGATCGGGAAGCTCAACAGCACCAGGATCATGGCTGAGGAGTTGCTACAGCATCAAGGTTAGCCATGTCGTGGCTGCATCATTGTTAAGCAACTCACCATCTTGGCTGTTTTCTTTCCCACCTTCCCAGTCAACACCTTCTCCTTCTTCGTCTTCTCTCTGTGCCTTCTCTGTTAATCCCTATCAACCTCTCGTTTCTTGTCTGCCTTGATCTCTCTCCTCTCTGCCTCCTCCTCCCGTTTCTTGACCATCCTCCTTTGGAGCTGCTCAACATCCTTCCTGTTCTGGGCTTCCTTCTCCTCACGCAACAAGACCTTCCACTTGAAGTTATCGAATGAAGTCTGCTTGAGTTCTTTCGGAGTCTCAGAGGGTGTGGATGTGACTGACAACGAACCACCGATGGTTTTTGGAGGACCGTTATGAGCTGAGCCTGGGACAACATTGTTCTCGTCATCACTGTCAACCACAATCACAGCAACTCTGGAAACAGTGGTCTCGGACCTGGTCTGCTCGCCATCAGTGCTACGGTCTACCAGAATGGCGGCACCTTCTTCCCCCGTTTTCACAGTCTTACTGGGTCAAGTGACAACATTTGATGGTTCCTCAGCTTCCTTCCGCTTTGGTCTGAGATGTGTTATGGTCAGTGTGAGTGTTCAATGAAAGTTCAATAACAAAATCACCTGGGAGGAATTTTGGCACTGACTGCCTGGGCTGCATCAATCAATTGGTTGACCCACTTCTCGAACAAGGTACGTTCTCCCTCATTGAGCCATTTCACTGTCACTTTCATCAAGCTTGTTAGATCCTCAAGCTGTTTACCATGTTCACGGAATTGAATAAGGCTGCCATGGGACCCGAGGGTGTGTGTTTCAAAGCACCTCTCAAGGTCACTATTGAATGCATACCAAACCCCCTCCTCCTTCTCGTCATCGGCATCCAGGCCGAAAATGTACTTTGACTCTTCGGCAGGAGGGTCAAGAGGGAGAAGATGGTTAATTCGGGATATGAGAGGCTGAGGAACCCCAGTAAGAGGAGGGGGTTGGGACAACATGGTGGTTTTCTCAACAACATAGAGAGTAAAAATTCTCCTCAGCTCAGAACAAACCCAGTGAATTTCCACTGAATTATCGCTTATTTCTTCATGTCACCTTGGCTCAAATAGGGCCCCTGCAACTGCCTGCTGCTGCCAACACTTGCTAATTTGTCCCCCATCACGAGTCATGATCAATCTGTTGCCCCAAGGTATTCAAATCTGATGTGCCACACCACAGAGGTCTGTTGCTACAAATCATTCTGCTACAGTATATCCCTCAGAAGAACAGATCTCTTGGCCCTGACTGGCTCTGGTGCTATCACGAGCCAGCTGACCACATCCTGCGCCCCTCCGAGCAGGATGCAACCCTATTCAAATTCAAGCCAGGAGGAAAGATCGCTTGCCACAACGACGTGATGAGGGTTGAGACCCTCCTATATGAGATCCTCCCTCATATTGGAAAACTAGACAATAACTTCCCACTCCCCAACTTAGCCTTCCTCAATCGTCTGTACGTTTCTACAGAGGAAGCCATGGCCCATTTGTGGGACTGTCATCACGAGGCGCTAGTAAAGCTGGGCTTTGTCTGCTTCCACTTGTGCTCCTTGGCACAGTGGCAAACTCTCAATTGGCTCATACAGGATTTCATCAAGATCGTCTTGAGCTTGGGCCTAGCGGATGAAGCTCCTGTTTGAGGAGTGGTCATCGACATCCTCAGGATTGACATGCCATTTATCACAGTCCTCAAATAGCTCAAACACTCTGTTCCGGTCACGTACGTTTGGAGCAACAAGGAACGAGCAGCGGCAGTAGTGAAGCTCACATTGCTCCAGTGGGAACCCAAACATAATGGTGTGAGGAGTGCAGGGGTGATCCAAACTGAACTGGACACCAAATTCCTCCAAACCAAGAAGCAGACCAAGTAGGCAAAGGCATGCCACTATGGAAAGAAATCCAAGAAGCAGAATCCCACCCCTCAGCAACCATCGCAACCCAAGCTCTCCAGAGATGAGAAGCGCCAGCTTAATGATGAGAGGGAGGCGCAGGCTGCCTGCAACTTGGATGATGCAGCACTGGCTGCAGAAGGGGACCCATAGGCCTCAAGAGAGGCACAGGAGGCATTGCAGTCGATACTGCTTGATAGCTGGTATCATTTACCTCTCTTCGTGCTAGCAACTGAGATGGACATCAAAGCAGATCTTGTCACTGCTACGGATGAACCAAGGGCTCTGTCATGGTCCCCAACAGGAATGGACAATGCCCAATCATGGTCGTCAGCACCTGAAACACCTCCCAGGACCTGTAGCCCCTCACCCCGACCACACTCCCCCATACACGTGGATCCACCAGGTACTCAAGATGGTCCCACATCTCCTCACACACCTCCAAGGTCAGATGCCTACCTTCAGGGTCACTCACTAGCAAGATCCCTGGCCTCCCTTCGCTCTCGATCCCCAGATCGATACTCATTGTCGAGAGAACATTCACAAAATCGACGTCCACTCTCTTGCAGCACATCTTGCAGCTACAGGAGCAGAGGCAGCTTGTTTAGGGGCTGACAACACACTCCCTTACAGGATAGGTTCGAGAACCCCCCAGTGAAGAGACCTCTGGAGGACCAGATCAGCAAGGCTCACTATGGTTCTGTCGCTCGATCGGCTTGCTATACATCTCCTGCTCGATCGGCTGATCAACGACATTCATCTCGCCCCAGGATCAGGTCACCTGAGCACACAATCGATCCCAGACTGTCCTCGAGTACATCTCAGACTTACAGCAAATATTCAAGCGACGGCAAATGTGTCTACAGGCCCTCGCCCCCCAGATGAACCATATCTGGACGTCCTGCTCATGGTAGGCTGTCCAGCCGAATTCGCAGCGCCTCACCCCCGCCAAGGCTTCCCAGGTCTGAGGGCTACAGCTCTGCCCCTGCACTCACCCTGAGGGTCCTGACCTCCCTGCAGGGTATTCCTGAATTTATTCAGGAAGCCTTTGCTCCATTACTCAAGTGCTTGCCTTTGATGGATGGTTGGAGACATGACAAGATCTCCATTCACAACATCGACTTAAGGAATGTGATCATCCTATGCGACCCTCAGACAGAGCTCCTCTTATGGCACTTAGTCACCTCCAATCCAGATTGGGAGCCTAGGAACTTTGCATCATACCTACTTTGCATAGGGGCAAACTTCAGGCCCATGTTCACACTTACCCAGGTACAATCTTTGGGACCAATGCGGCCAGCCACACACAACTCTGCCAGTAGAGACCCTCTCCCCAATACATTTAAACCTGGACGTGGATTTGCTCATTCGAAAAGAAAGAATGGGACTGACTACAAAAAAGTGTGTGCCGACTATGTGGAAGCTGTTCGAAACCTTCTTGCACGGCCTCATATGCGCCAAGTGCTGAAGGAGGGAGGACTCCTGTGGCGTATAACTACCATGTGGGGTTCACTGGACATGTACTCCAACCGCCTGACCAGTCCATCCAGCTATGCGATCAGAGAGGGCTATACTCAGGCTGAACATGGGACAGATCTAGTTGACTACATCGTGTTGAACGACGAACAGAATCTCCTGCTTGGCCTGACAGAGAGTACCCTCTGGCTTTGGCCCCAACTCGAGCACTTCAAAGACTTCGAGCACTGGCATGGGTACTGGAACTCAGAGTGCGAGAGGTGGTTCCAGGACATCTACAAGGGTATCATGGCTTGCACTAGGATTCCCCTGGGAAGGATAAGTTGGAAGAAAGTGGCAAAGCAGCACGTACAATCGCCTAACTGCATCCTGGACCCAGGATCCATGTCGCACACTGAAACTCTATGCTGCTGTTTGTGCCAACAGTTTCCTGACTTGCTTGCTTCACGTGGTCTTCCCCCCTTACAATGGGAGAGGGACTCTTATTCGGACGACATTCAGACTGCTTGCAAAGACTAGGGGGGCTATGTAATGGGTACAGAAGTGGTGGCCTCTGCAATCAGCCAACAGACTTAGAAATATTAGAACTCTGTGCACACGCGCCTATGTATCATATACAACACTTAGCTTGAATGTAATCTGCTTATTATTCTTCACGTTCGATGTCTTGACTGACAGTCGATCTGTGAATCGAGCGACACTACTAGTTTCTGATATCTCATGGTTAGCTGTTAAGGCTCACCTCCTGTGTCTCACGTCCGAAATAGGACACGATATGCGCTCATATTTTTCTTTAGATTCCTCTTGCGTGTCTATGACATGCTCTCGTGTCTCAGGATGGTTGTGCATACAACCATGCCTCACTATCGAGCACCCTAAGGAGCTATTCATGTAGCACTTAGGAACACATTCTACGTGTGTTTGACTGCGAGGCTACCTGTTCAAGTCAACACACCAGTGTAGCTCTGAAGCCCGCCAGTGTCGATAGGAGACACCTCTCGGACTCAGTGACGAGCTGTTGATACACAGCTGTTACAGTTGGTCAGACCTGAAGGCAGACATATTGAAGTTGTACGACTCAGAAGACGAGAACTTACGGTATAAAGAAAAGGATCTCCAAGCATTGGCAAGATGGACCTGATGACTCCCAATCCTGTTGAGAAAAGAATTCCATGCCTACCAACGAAAGTTCATTCAGGTAGGAGGATGGCTAATCCACAAGAAGGCAATTAGCAAGGAGTTCTATGATAAATATTTTTGGAAGGGCCTACCAAGGCAGATGCAAGACGTCCTCCAGCTGTGAATCATGCAAGCCACACCTGACCATGACATCAGGAAACCCTTCACGATCAGTCAGATCATTGACGCCGCAGAGTTCATTCTGAACCCTGAAAGGTTTGATGCAGATGACTCAGATAACAATGAAGAAAGAATGGAAGACTCAGATACGGAGGAGTCGATCGAGTCTGAGAGCAATGAGGACCTGGACACGGTGCAAATGAAACATCACTATAGAGTAGTGGGAAGACAAGGGGGAAGACCGCTGTTGTTGACAAAGAAAAGACAAGGAGGAGGCTGAAGGCGAGAAGCAACGCCTGGCGTTCAAGAATGAGAGTTGATGGTAGGAAAACCGGTGAGAGATGCGCTGAAACGGCTGGAGAGAGAGGAGGATGCGGCAAGATTCCGTGACAACATGGAGAACCTGATTCAGCAGATGGGGGCCATGTCCATTGACAACCCGACGTATGGACTGCTGTACTACTGAGCCCTGAAAATGGATCCTGACATCGCAAAAGTAGTTAGGGCCCCACGGATCATCGATCCGACTGAGAATACCTCCAATTTCAATAGAACAAACTTACCAAGCGGCGGAAATGCTCCAGGACCCTCTAGAGCAATGGGAAATCGTTCAGGAGGAATGGGGATGCACTGTTTCAGGTGCAACCAGTCAGGACACATGATGAATACATGCCCTGAGTTAACAGAGCTCCTCACAAAAGGAATAGTTACCAAGGACGAAGCTGGAAGGATAATGATGATGGATGGGACCAGAATCTGTCAAGAAGATGGTGAATCGATTGTAGCCGCAGTAGAACAAATGAAACCTTCAGTGAATTTTATATCCTATAGCCTGGGAGCGGACAAGGCAGACAAGACTGGTGACAAGAGTGACGATGAAGGGGACAAGATGGGAGTGTACCCTGTGCTCCACAGTCAGAAGATCGCAGGCACGAAAAGGAGGGAAATTCTGGATGGTGTGTATCCACCACCCAGACCAACTTGGAAAAGGAATAAAAGAAGGGATGAATTGAACTCACAAATTCAGTCTCCCACCCACAATTCCATCATACCAATATCAGAAACTGCTATACCCTCTCACACTCTCAACCCCATGCCCAACCCCTTCCCCACTGGGATCACCCCAGTCAACATCCGACCTGACCTTCCTATCGATCCCAACAATTCGGACTTTGTCATGGAAGACCTGATGCTCTTGAAGCATCGTGTGACTGAGCCTGCGACCGCCCAGATGAAACCGAAGCCTTTTGTTAACCCGAAAGGCCCTAACCCTTGTAAGTCTGAGCTAGCAAAGAAGATTGATATGAAGGATGTACTCACTCGAATCCTAGCCACCCCTCTTTTGATGACGGTTGGAGAAGTCGTTGGACTCTCCAAGGATGTGGCTGGTGAGTTCCAAGCTCTCTTGAAAGTGAAAAAACCGGAGCAGAGCTCAACAGTAGTGTTCGTAGAGGAAGAGGGACAAAGGTTGTTAGGTGGACCACTTATCACAATCCCCATCGAAGTTGATGGACATAAGGTTCATGCGATCATTGACTCAGGATCAGAGATCAATATCCTTAATTGGTGAATTTATCAGCAGGCAACATGCCTTCTGATTGACAAATCTTGGAAGCTAATCATGAATGACGCTAATGGAGGTGAAGGTAAGATGCGCAGACTTGTTACTCGAGTACCCCTCCTTTGTGGAGGAGTAACTACTTGAGGAGAGTTCTGGGTAGCTGACCATGTTCCATTTGATTTATTACTTGGACGTCTGTGGATGCTACAAAACTTCATTTCTATAGAGGAACGAAGTGACAGTACATATGTCACTTTTGGTGCTTCCAATAACTCAACATCTTGACTTGAGATGTTGGTTTTGCCAAGAAAGCACCTTTCACCTCATGCTCACGAAGACGTCTTTGCTGCAGTATTACCTCAAGTCTGAATGGTTCAGGCAAGGCCTGAAGACCTCATAATCCCTGCTGGCAACTTCAACCCTGAAGATATGGACTCCTCCTTGGCCGAATATTACCTCAAATCACACGGTGGCTGGAGGCCTGATCTTGACTGGGTGTACAACTACCCACTGACCCCCACCGCAGACACCAACCCTGCAGCACTTGCTTTGCTTCACCCAGACCCTTCACTCGTTTCTCCCGTTACCTCTTCCCTTACCATCACTACCTCTCCATTCGAATCCAATCTGAACCCTCTCGACGACCCAGAACTCAAACCCTCCCATCCCATAAATCCTCCACTCACTGCCAACCCTCCTGTCTCCTCCTCCCCCATTTCTAACGAACCATCTGCATGCCAGAACATTCTGGAGGGAGAGGGATACCTCCCAAGAGGCATTTGGATCTGCCACATGCTGAATTACAACCCTCCCTCACCGGTCGCTTTTTCTGACGACATTCCTCTCTCGTCAACTGACGACCAAGATCATGAGCCAGACAAAGGTGACGTGATCTACAAGTATGACTCACCCTCTCCCTCACCCGACAACGAGGAGTACGAGAGCCCTCCACCCTGGGTACCTGCAGACAAAGAGGAGAGAATGTGCATAGAAGGAGAGGAGCCGACTTGCTCAGGAACCTTGTGCAGAGAAGCTGTAGAAATGGAGAGTGAATGCTCTTTTGTGCCAGTCGCAAGTCAACCAGGTCAGTACACTCTCCAAAGGAAACAAGCTCGAATTTGACCACATCTGCTTACTCCACTCCCATCTCTAGCTACGTCTGAACTCCCAAGCCCATCACAACCATCTAGTCTCTCTCCCGACGACCAATCAACACCTTCCCCCAGTAATCTGACTACCACACACTCCTTGTACACCTCCACCTCAACCTTTACCCACACTCTCCCACTTGAGGAAGATCCAGACTCTCCACCACCTCTAGCAGAGCTCACAGATTCCGATGAGGAGAACGACTTCGTGGGAGAGCGCTGGAAGAGAAGGAAGTACAGAAGCAGAAAGATTGCGGGGAAGCTATATGGACCCAAGCGACCTCCCACTCCATACCCATCATCTCCTCCACTCACAGACCCTTCACCCTCGGGTTTGCCAGGATTGGCTTGTCCAGAACGACCACACCTTTTTCCTCTCAACCTGCCCATGACCCACACATCCTCTCCAGCCTCGCATTCGACTTCCCCATCCCCTCCACCACTATCAGCACTTTCCCTTGCCCCTACTTCAACTGAGTATATCCCACCCTGTTTACTTTCCCCACACACCATTCTCCTCACGACTGCCATGCCCTATGTGCCAATGGGTAGCTCTCAGTTGCCCACGACCTCGAATTCGTCCCCTTGGTCTGACTACTCAGACGATCCATACATCAAGGAGAACCTCCCAAGAGCTCCTTCAAGTCAATTGTCGCCAGCTTCTACATCAACATTCCCACAATATTGTTTTCCCACCAAAAATATTCTCGAGAGGTGGAAATCAGTCATTTGGTTGATGCTCGGTTGTGCTGGTAATGTGGGATAACCCATATTGGGCACTCAGAAATGGGGACTACAATCCTAAATACTCACATTGTCTGTTTTGGCAACTTCACTTTTTTTGATAATGAACAGTTGACTACCGATTTCACGTTTGCCAGGTGCTCGCTGAGAGGAGGGTGGTAAAGACATTCATTCCAGAGGTTTCTTATATGAGTCCATGACTTGAGATAGTCAGTTTGAGACAACTGCAAGGTTCGGTTTTCACCCACTTTACATCTGAGGTTAGCTATCAAGCCTTATTGCTCCAACAACTTCTATCCATGACAGACTGCCTGAGACTAGACCTGATCGTTCAAAGGTCAACAATTCCAACACTTGAGCATTGAAAGATAGACAAAGGTATAGTTAGTCATTGTGAGTCAGATACCCAAAGGTAAGCCATTGGTCCCTACCCCCCTATAGCACGCGGGTAGAATTTTATTCTGATTTTTCGACTATTTTTTGTATTTTATAATCTATTTTACAGTTTTGACAGGTCATGTGATTCTATTAAATGCCCAACCATATTTTATTGTGACTCCACCGAATTTTTATATGCAGGAAGTAATTCTACAATGCTATCACCCATATTCTACAATCTATTCCTGGCTGTACAATCCATCACCAGTTGGTTGTACAATCCATTGCCAGTTGATTGTACAATCATTCACAGATTGTACAATCCATTGTATAATATACAAGCCATTGTACAATCATCCCATCTATTGTACAACAGTCACTGAGATTTACACCAAGGTGTGTGGAAGCAGTCAGCAGTATTGTAGAATAGGTAATCAGGACTAGTGGAAAACCCTTTGTCTGCTGGAAGACTTTGTGTGCTCTCCTTGAATCAGCTCAACAAATGGACAATCTACCCCTCTGGTCCTCGACTACAGGTGCAGTGTATATCATTATGGGTCCAGACCCTCCTTACAAGCAGAATTTCGATGTCCCTCCCCTCCATCCTTGCCAAGACACTCATCCTAACTCCCCCTGCCCAAGTGGCTCTCTGACCAGCGAACTCTTCTGCAGGTCGGAACTTCATTCCCCCACCAAAACTCACACCTTATCTGACCTCAGCCAGACCATGCAACCTCTCCCTCGAGATCGAATCATTCCCTTATGCTGTGGGGTACTTGGGGTGCGTGAGGTCCGAGAGAAAAGGGTAGTTTGTCTTCAGATAGAAATTGAAGAACGGGAGTTCAGTTATTTTAGAAAGCATTGATGGATAAAACAGACCTGAAGTAGAGATCGTGGGGTTCGGATGAATCTGAGATAAGATAACCACTCAATGCAGGATTGCAGAGCGGGAAGGTTCTGCAAGTTCGGAGATAATCAGTTGTTCAGGTCTGAGATCTAATCTACTGCAAGATCAGTTGTAAAGCGCCTTATCTGTCCTCTTGAGGTCACACTAGTAGAACCATAACCCTTCTTATAGAGATGGGCAGTAACTAGCACGAGGATACAAGAGAGCAAGACAAAGGCAAGTGAGACAAGAGAGCAAGACAAAGGCGAGTGAGACAATAGAGTGAACACAGCACAAGATAATCTGCTGGAAGGGAAGTCGCGCCAGTGACGAACAAGGTCTCAATCATGACAACAAACAACAACAAACTCAGCCACCAGTCCTGCAACTGTCCATGAAGGACCCAAGTCCTTACATCCTCCCCCATGAGAACCAAATCCACTGGGGAATCCGAATGCTTGAGGATACCTGAAAAAATGATAAAGGGGACGAACAAAATGATACCAACAGTTGGGAAAATTGTGAGAGAGGGTAAATACCCGGATGGCTCATGGCCATCGACTCAATCAACAATTACTCACTGTCGGCCTCATCATTGTCGTCATGCAGAGCAACCTCCTTGCCCTTGGACTCGCTACGAGAGGGGGATATAACCCCAGCAGCAGTCATGATAGTGGTGATCACAGCCCCGGCTTGTCCCAACGCGATGGCCTCAGGGGAGAGGGTGATACTACCATTGTTCTCGTCATTATCAGACCCAAAATCAATAGGGTTGTCCATTGGCACATCTGCATCTGAGGCAACGGGAGGGGGTTTGATGCGACTACCAATGAGAAAGGAGTGTTGGTCGATTCCAAGGTGTGAGATGCCCTAGTATGTGCGGGTTGACGAGAGGGAGGTTCAGCCTGTGCGGCTGCCCAATTGCTATGATAACGGCTGAACATGGCCACCTGACTCAATGATATACTTGTATTGTTCCAGTAGGTCAGGATGTGCTCCACATTGGCAGGGTCACCTGTGAATGAAGTTACATCGAATATCTCCTTGCAGGGGTGGCTGGCACAATACACCTCGAATGTACCAAGGTTCCACATGAGACTGAGGGTGTTTGTCATAAACAGGTGACGATTTGGTCTGGATAGCTCAGCCCCAGCCTGGTTGATCCATAACCACACCTGGATCATATCCAGTTGTTCCAGGCTACTTTCCACAGGCACCCCGAGGGGTCGCTCCCCTGGGGAATGTTTGAAGTACGCCAACCATTCACAGATGTCGTCAAAGGTGGTAGACCTGGTGATTGGAAGAGGACGAACGATATCGGCTTCAGAAAGTCGAGAGTCGGAATCATAAGTTGTTGGCCTACGTGCCAACATGCTATTAGTTTGTGTAGTCGTAGCATTGGCAAAATTGTGGTGACTTCCTCCCCCAAAAGGACGACTTCCACAGGGAGGGGGAAGATGAGCTGGTCGATCACGAGCCCCAGTAGCTATTTCACCCTCGATCCGCTTTCGTTCAGTGGATGGTAGGTTTGCGACTGAGGTGGAGGTATCACCACCTGGGTTTGTTGTTGAAGTGGTACCTGGATTTATGGTCAACGAGAGAGGTCGCTCGACAATGGTATTTGATGATGGTTGTCTGAGCCTCGGCAGCTTCGACAGCTGCCCATCCTCCTTGTGGAGCACCCATTGTCGAGTTAGGGTTGATGTTTCCCCAGCCTCCCATTTCAGGAGGGGGAACTTCTCCCGATCCCCACACAGATGGGAGGGTGGCTTCAGACGTCATGTCTTATTTTCGAACATAAGTACCGTGGTCAATGGAGCGTGAACATGAACACCCACCAACGGTGTTGCTGCCTGACACAACTCCCCCAGATGGAATAGCACCTCGACAACCTCTGAACGGTCGATGGGGCCCATATGCTCCCCTATTTGCAAATTGTGCCTGAGTATCCACCTGCCTGTGCATATACACCAGTTCGGCGTCCCCACACGCAATCTTGAGATTGGCCTCATCCAAACGTCGTTGCACTTCACCTAAGTCAGAGGCAGTACACACTGCCATTAGCTCGCGATTCCGGACTTCAGCTTCAAGCTCAGCGATACGGGAAACGAGAGTCTGGGCTCGGATTTCGTTCGCAGCTGCTTGTGCTTCGAGACGTGAGGTGGAAGCTTACATATCTCGGAGTGAATTAGAGGCCTATCAAACAGCATCGATTTGGGATTCGATGTGAGCACGGAATCTGGCCTCATCAGCCACACTGTGCTGGAGGTAACAGGAGTAGATATCACAATCAGTGTGAAGAGGCATGCCAAACATCTTACTATAGACCCACTCGGATTGACCCTGAGCATTGAGATTGTGTACTTGCAAGGACTGCAATGGTCCTTCACCACGATTGTGTTGGGAATGGCAAGATTAACTTTCAGAGTCGGACACATAGGAGCTGGGAACTGATTGTTCATCCTCAATACTCAGGGAACGTTCCCTGTCGTGTTGTCGGCTGGTCCCACAGCAGGACCTAGATCAGGAGCAGGAATGAGAGCGAGAGCATCGTTGCTTTTTGCCGTAATGATCCTTGTTGCCCATGATTATGAATTAAAACAGCAGAGAATAACAAGAGGATTCGATGATACGGTCAAATAAGAAGAAAAGAATGTGACAAATTTGGCAATTATAGACAACTGTACAGTTGATGAGCCACAATTTACACTTTTAGGCAATTGCCTTCTTGGGTAACTCCGCAGCGGTGCTAACCCCACACAATACCAGATAATGGTCTAGTGCCTGAAGTTTGTCGCAATTCTGGAGTGTTTCCCATGTTTCGTCACCATAAGTCCATCGAACTAAGAACTGAGGTTTCCCTTTAGCCCATTGGTGGCTTGAGATTTACTCCACCATCCATTGAGCCTCGTCATCCTTGCCAAAGTCATAGAACACCTTGGTCTCTCAATGAGGGAACATGACCTCGTCGTTGTTCTCATGCCTTCATAGACGGCTAACATGGAACGTGGGATGAATTCGCTGTGACTTTAGCAACTCGGGTAATTCGAGTGTGTAAGTCGATTCCATAGGGTTTGCCTTAAGAATTTTATATGGGCCCACGAACTTCGGCATGAGCTTTCTAGCTCTGCCTTTCGGTAGTGATAAGTTCTCAGTGGATAAAAAGGCCAGGTCTCCTTCAAGGAACACGACGACGCTTATTGGCGTGATGGGCCTGAGTGACTCGACTCTCCAAAATCGTGTCGTGGGCCTTGGATAAATTGTCCAAAGCCTTAAGCGTGAATTCTTTCACCCTGGGTATAGCGAGCGACGGATTGAGCTGACGAATCATATGGGGCATAGGTCCAATGAGTTCAAATGGGGCATAGGTCCAATGAGTTCACATGGGGAAAAGCCCGTTGTGCAACTGATGCTTGAATTCATCACGAACTCGATCATGGGGACCTTTTCGATCCAATCCAACTGGTCAGAACTGACCATGGACCTCATGACTTGGTTAACAGTTTGTATAGCCCGTTCTGACAAGCTGTCTGTCTGTGGGTGAAACACAGTAGACATTAACTGTTTGGATCCCAGCAATCGATGGAGCTCCCTCCAAAACCTCAATGTGAACTTGCTGTCTCGATCGGAGACTATCGAATCTGGTAGGCTGTGGTGTCAGACATACCAATCGAGGTAAATCCATGCTAACTCAGATGCGGTTACCATGGTGAGGACAGGCACCAAATGCACCATGGCTGTCAATCAGCAGATGATGACCCATAGATAGTCAAACCCTTGCAACTTGGGAAAGGGTCCCACAAAATCCATCCCAATGGACCCCCACAGACAATGCGGAATAGGGAGTGAGTGTAGCTTTCCCATAGGTTTTTGATTGACGGTCTTGGTGGTAGCACAGACATTGCACGTATCACAGTACTTCTCAACAATGGAGGCCATTTTGGGCCACCAGTACCAATGACGGATGTACTCAGTAGTCTTGAATGACCCCAAGTGTCTGAGTATGGAGTGACTATGCTCAATCACGATCTTGGTGAGGGACCGTTTGTTCACCATGACTCAGGGGATGCACACCACCTCGACCCCTTGTCGATCCTTGGTCAGTAGCAGACCGTCTTGCAGGGTAAACAATGAAAACCCTTGAATATCCGCAACTACTTTGGAAAAGAAAGCGTCATCTGTGTATCCATTCCGGACAACCGCCATGAGGTCAGTATCACGCTCAATGCTATTCATTAGCGAGGGCTGGGCCTTCATGGCCTCCTCTAGAGTGGGGTTATCATCATCCTCCAGGGAAATATGAGTAGCGGGTATAGGGAGTGGCTCCTCTGGTATAGCCTCCGCCATGGTACACGACATTATGTATCTCTCTTCTATTACAGTAGCGTCCTGTAGCCGTCCCAATCGGACAGGTCCAGTGTGAGGGAGCTTCTTAGCCCTAGCACCAGTAGCTTGAGCTGCTCTAAATTCCTGGATCCTCGCCACTGGGAGGCTGTCCCCTTCAGGGTCGAGGCGCACATCTGCATTCATGTAGTTGTTCTCTGGCTGCCATTCATCGAAGTTGTCCGACTCATAGTACTGCAAGAAGCAGTCAGCGACCTTATTGAGCTTTCCCTTCACATATTGGATTGTGTAGTCAAATTGACTGAGATATTTGTTCCATCGCACCTGTCGGTACGACAGATTCTTCTGAGACCCCATGTACTCAAGAGCCTTGTGATCAGTGATAATCACTATCTTTTGATTAAGCAATTTATCTTCCCATTTCATCAGGGCTTCCAGTATGGCAATCGTCTCGTGCTCGTAGGTGTGGTATGACTGCTGAGTATTGGTGAACTTTTTCGACTTGAAGCCTACTGGTCTGCACATCCACCAGTCGGGTCCTTGCCCGTACAACGCTCCTACTCCGGTCAGCGAAGCGTTGCAGATCACCCAAATAGTCTCTCCATTGTCAGGGTTTATTGGTCTGAGAATAGGGGCACGACAAGCCAGCGCTTTGATGCTTTCAAAGCATTTATCATGGATAGGTCTCCACACAAAAGCTTGGCCATTGCAGACCATACTGGACAATGGACTTGTGAAGGTGCACACATCAGGCATGAATGGGGCCAAGTACTGAACTAACCCCAAGAAGCGTTGCACATCGTGATAAGAGTGAGGAGTTCACCACTCCCTAACCTTAGCCATTTTGTCGGCATCGGCATGGATCCCTTTGTCATCAATGATGTGTCCCAAACAATCGATGCATTCGGCGAACAGGCTGCACTTCTTCTTACTGAGGTATAGCTTCACTTTGCAGAGCTTCGCGAACACCAACTCCAAATGCTTTTCGTGTTCAGCCAACGAATTAGAGAATACAAATATGTCATCAAGGTATATGTGTAGTGTTGATGGCAACCCCTTTGGGGGGCTGCCAGTTGCCGGCAAGCCAGCAACTGCCACTTTTGCCATTTGGCAAGGAGGTGGCAGGAAAAAACCTCGAATCAAATGGAATAAAAATAATGGTGGTTCAAATGCCTAAAGCTACAGCATCCTTCGAGTCCAATCCTGTTAGGAAACCCTCATATTGGCTAGAAAGTTTGGGAATGAAACTGACAACCATTGGTACATTGCCTTTGTGTACGGGTGCCTTGGAAGAAATCCTTGATTTACCTCTCATCAGCCACTCACTGACCTTGGACAGTTTACACTGCTTGATTTCTCTGTCAGATGTTAAAATACTCGAATGAAACAGAGCAACCAGTTCAATTGCAAATGATGGGTTGGCCAAGAGATATTCTCACGGTTAGGGATTTTCTGAGTGTGGGAATCTTGCCAAGGGTGAAACCGAGTGGATTGGTGTGGTCAAAGGCCTATCATCCCAGAATCTGCCAGGATTTGTGGAGGATGGAGCATCTAACCCCCAATTTGT